>JAVTVY010049032.1:0-24765 GCA_036873755.1 Hanleya hanleyi | reverse complement strand
AGAAAATTAAGATTGCGGAGTTAGCTTGCGGTAGCTTACAATGTTAGCTACCGATAAGATCCCATTTGAAACATTGGGTGCTCGCGCTAGCTCCTGATAAGGCTGACAGGTTGGCTCTCGCAAGGTAGTGATAGCTCCCCGCAACCTAGTGCAAGCTTGCGCCAGCTCCCCATTGTAGCTCCCTGCGAGCTCGCACCAGCTCCCCATTCCTGCTCCATGCGAGCTTGTGCTAGCTCCCCGCGAACTCGCGATACCTCCCCGCAAGCTCGCGATAGCTCACTGCAACCTTGCGCTAGTTCACCGCAACCTTGCCCTAGCTCCCCGCAAGCTGCTACCTTGCCGGGAGCTACGGATAAGATCCCATTTGAAACATTGCTAGTTTGCGGCTGTCCATGGTAGCCAGCGCTAGTTAACGAAGATCCAGAGTTGTATTACTGTTGGTAGGTTGCGCGAGCTAGCGGTAGGTGGCGCAAGCTAGTGGTAGGTTGCGCAAGCCAGCGACCTATCAAACTTGATCCACAAAATCAGTGACCCTGGTTCAGCCTACAATTTCACAAATTCATGATGTAGGTCAAGATCAAAACAAAGACAGGGTGAGTAAACATGTACTATATATACACCAGCTATTTGAAAACATGCAGAACAAGTTAGGGGAGAAGATCTGAATTTTGCAAAAAGGTAGATTAACTATCCAATAAAATTAAAAGTTTTATAGCTAACTGAGGTTAACCATGGGTAATGACCATCTGTTTATTTTGCTTAAGAAATAGCCTACTAGTATCAAATGAATCCAAATTGAATTCCTATTCATCTTTAAGAAATAACATGAGGTGAGTTTTAGTGGATTACTAAATGCATATGCCTTATACTCTAGACCATATGACCGGTCTAATTTAGAAAATTCATAATTAAATCCTCTACTACTCTGTACTTTGAACTGAACTGAACTGAAATGTATCTGTCAGCTTCTCCCTCCAATTTTTCAAATGCTGACTGCATCACACACCATCCCTCCCCATTTCAAAAGTAGTCCATTTCCAGGGCAGGAATACCAAGGATAAAAGGGCACTAATCCCATATCTAAAGAAAGTTTATCATTCACAAGAATGTGAAAACATAAGTAAATATCTGTAGCACTGCAGAGAACAGATCATTTGGCCTTGTGTGGAAGGGAACTTTGGAATTTTATTGTGTATTCCTACACACTGGTCATGAGACTGACCCAGATTTTCCAGATGTTGGTCTAGAAAGGCCTAGCTGGACAGGAATAGTAATGGTGAGGAATCATAAGAGTACAGAGACTATAAAATATCTCAAACTTGCGATAGCTCCCGCAAACTTGCGCTACCTCTCGCGAGCTAGCAGGTTTGAAACTCTGCAATGATGCTAGGTACCGCAAACTTGCGGTGAGTACTAGAAACAATCTATGATAATGAACGCGAGGTAGCGGGTATCTCACGCGAGTTAAAGGGTAGCCCCCGCTGGCTCTCGCGATCTACTGGTTAGCTCGCACTAGTTCGCGCAAGGTAGTGGATAGCTCGCGCAAGGTAGCGGATAGCTCGCACAAGTTAACATATGAGCCCGGGAGCTTAGCGGGAGCTCCCCGCAACCTTAAATTTCTGTAAGGGGGACAACTTGATCTAGTCATGATACTTCTACAATTTTGAATTTTAAGAGTTCACGCTTACCTGACCTTGGCATATTTTTTTCAAAGGTTAAAGGTGACAATAGCATTGTGATTTTGAGGTCCCAAAAGCAGAGGTAGCTGGAGACTGGATATTTGGCACAACGCTGCCTCATATTCACTCTGTAATGACCTTGACCCAGTTTCGAAAGCCACAGGTTAAAATGTAAAATAGTATCCATATTTGATTGTGAGCAATATCTAAAGGACAACTTGAAGTAGATATACAACAATATTGGGACAAAATCTACACTATTTAATGCCGTTATTGCTGCCTTATATCCGCCTTTATGCAAAGTTCACTATAAACAATGATAAAGCCTTGTCGAGAGAATTTTACTAGAGATGGTGATTGCCGTTTCAGAAAGGCTGCCTAGCGGGGAGAAAGTTGCTACTGAGCTTGGGAGAGTTTCAATATCGCATGTAATATATATCATGATAGGCGAGTTTGCGTATGGTCAGAAGTGGATGAAAACTAGAAGTATGTAATGATCACTTAGACTATGTAGACTACAATGGCACCACCAGCCTGCCTATAACGCTTCATGTGACGTAAGATGTGAAATCTGCGCAATACAGAATCCAATTCTTTCACTGTGCGCCGATCGGCTTGCAGTCGTTATTAGTCGGCAATTGTCGGCATCTGAATTATCTAAATTTGGACTGAGGAATCATGGGAATTATCTGGCGCACGTAGTCTGGTCGTACGCTACGGTGATCCAGAAAACTGGTTGTGCTGACATCGGAGTCAACATTTTTTCGTTAGATCCAAACTTCTGTCCAACGAAGGTCTACCTGTACTTTCGACTCCTGTTGTCTTTTTTACACATTAGTTTGATATCTTAAATGGGCAATAAATTGTTTATTGAATTACGATCGAGTATGGCCGTAGTTCATTTGTTCTGGGGGCCCAGGTCTGCAGTACCTTATAAACGCTGGGAGATAATGCAGGAAGTTCATTTATTTGCTTTACTTCTAACCTGATGGTCCCCTAACGGGTGGGCATGATATTACCATGTCTTTTTGTCCCCCGCCGCAACGCGGCCGGGGACTTTAAAATGGTTCTTGCTTCTTTGCGTCCGTGGATGTCCGTGTGTCCGTCCATGTCTGTTCGAAGTGATAACTTCCTAACGCTTTGTTGGATTCTTCCGAAATACGGAATATGCATTCCTTGCGGCAAGACGCCAGTCCGTATTACATTTCAGCAGCATCTGCCTGAAGGTGGCGCCGCTAGTTCTTGCTTCTTTGCGTATGTGGATGTCCGTGTACGTCCGTGCATGTCTGTTCGAAGCGATAACTTTATAACGCTTCGTTGGATTCTTCCGAAATTTGGCATACGCATTCCTTGCGACAAGACACCAGTCCGTATTGCATTTCAGCAACATCTGCTTGAAGGTGGCGCCACTAGTTGTTGCTTCTTCGTATCCGTGAATGTCCGTGTACGTCATGTTGAAGTGATAACTTCCTAATGCTTTGTTGGATTCTTCCGAAATTCGGAATATGCATACCTTGTGACAAGATGCCAGTCTGTATTACATCTCAGCAACATCTGCCTGAAGGTGGCGCCACTGGTTCTTACTTCTTTGTGTCCGTGGATGTTAGTGTACGTCCGTGCATGTCTGTTCGAAGCGATAACTTTCTAACGCTTTGTTGGATTCTTCCGAAATTCAGCATTCGCATTCCTGGCGACAAGAGGCCAGTCCGTATTGCATTTCAGCAACATCTGCCTGAAGGTGGCGCCACTAGTTCTTGCTTCTTTGCATCCGTGGATGTCCGTGTACGTCCGTGCATGTCTGTTCGAAGTGATAACTTCCTAAAGTTTTGTTGGATTCTTCCAAAATTAGAATACGCATTCCTTGTGACAAGACGCCAGTCCGTATTACATTTCAGCAACATCTGCCTGAAGGTAGCGCCACTGGTTCTTGCTTCTTTGAGTCCGTGGATGTTCGTGTACGTTCGTGCATGTCTGTTCGAAGCGATGACTTCCTAACGCTCTGTTGGATTCTTCCGAAATTCAGCATTCGCATTCCTTGCGACAAGAGGTCAGTCCGTATTGCATTTCACCAACATCGGCCTGAAGGTGGCGCCACTGGGTCAAAATAGATTTTTTTCCGTGTACATCTGTTCGAAGCGATAACTTCCTAATGCTGTGTTGGGTTATTCCGAAATTCGGAATACGCATTCCTTGCAACAGGACGCCAGTCCGTATTGCATTTCAGCAACATCTGCCGGAAGGTGGCACCACTGAGTTTCTCTTCTTCTTGTCCGTTCCAGTCAAAATGGGCCTTCAATTTTGCTATATGAAATCATTCTATTCCACATCATATGATTTACCCTAAAGCTTTTGCATGAACCATATTTTATTTCAGAAGTATAATGTGAAATAACTGGTGGGGAAATCCCCGCAGTACTGAATCCCTGATTTTTGAATTTCGTGTCATCTTAAACGAAGGACATTTCCTTCAATTTTGCTAACAAATAATTGTATTGCACAACATAGGATTTACACTGAAGCTTCTGCACCAATCATTTGTCTACACACATATATTACTATATTAATTACAACTGTGTTCCTAATGTTTGGGTGCACACTGTGCATATGATCAATTTCCTGAATTGAACTGAATTCAACCTTGCTGGTCTACAGACTGACAGATGATGGCATGCAGTTGTCAGTGCAGTTGTTCATGTACAGGGAGCTTTCTATGAATGAGTTGCAACCCCAAAAGGCTTAAAATTTATCAGGCACAGACCCATGTTTTTACCCCTCGGCCATTTTTGGCCATGGGGTATTGTCATCATCTTGTACGTCCGTCTGTCCGTACGTCCGTTCGTGAGTGAGATAGCCGGAAAACTGTTTCGCTGATGAATTCCAAATTTGGTATGCTTATTTGCCTAGTCAAGGACCAGAAGCCTATAGAATTGGGACCTGATTGGTACCTTAGCAGCCATCTTTAATTTCATGCAAAATGGATAATGATCCATATCTCGGAAACCATTCAACTGTTCAATACAAAATTTGATATACATCATCGATACATCAAGCAACTTTCAACGAATTACCAAACAGGCTTTTCTGATTAGCTGGGAACCCTGGATGCCGTCTTTAATTCATGCGAAATCGATAATGATAGCATACATATCTCGGTTACCATTCAATTGTTTTATATGAAGGTAGGTATATATCAATTATCATCAATACATCCAGATACTTTGAATCGGGACCTGATTGACTGAAAACCTTTGGTGACCATCTTTAATTTAGGCAAAATCATTAATGATCTATCTCTGATTCCGTTGGAGTGCTCAGTGGAAAATTTGGTATACATCATTGATGCATCAAGAGACTTACGATGAATGACAGATCTGGTTTCTCTGATTGGGCGGAAATCTTGGCGGCCATCTTTAATTTATTCAGAATCTTTAATGATGTTTATCTCATTCAAATGTTCTATACGAAACTTGATTTACAGCATCGATGTCAGGGGTTATTCTTGACAAAAAATTTTCATCTACTCAATTTCTGAATTCAATAAAACTCAATTTTTTTCGCGCGCCTTTGGCGCGCTAAATAATGCCTAAAACTCAATTTTTCCCGATTTTCATCGAATGAAGTATGAAAACTCAATTTTTCCCAATTTTCATCGAATGAAGTGCGAAAACTCAATTTTTAGTGCCTTTTCATCTTAGAAATAGGAAGAATCGATCATTCAGTAGTTTTAGTCCGAGCTTAATGCAGGTGTCAAGCGAACCACTCCCGGGGTTTGGTGGGACTAATGGAATTTACACATTACAAAATCTATTCATGGAGACACTTTACATTTCTTGACATTTGGCAGCTCTACATATATCATCCCGCCTACTTTCACTTTCAGCGACGTGCAAATGCCTGCGTCTGACTCTCCCCATTTACTGGAGTTTATTATTGATCATCGACGAGGAGTCAACTGTATGAATGTCTCCATGCATAGATCTTTATTCAGTTCTTTATTTTTCTAAGTTCAGTTTTTCAGCATTTTAAATCCCAATCCTTGACATTTCACCTGTACATTCACATCAACTCTGGAACGATATGTTCGCAACCGCAGCACCTCCATCAGTCTCAGACGAGTTCTTCTGTCTGTGGTATTCATGGCGGGAACTGTCGTCGATAAGGTAAACACCACATGACCACACCACATCCTGGTACCTGGAGTCGGAAATCGCCAACCCCAGTTTCCCCTCATAAAGAAATACAGGCGAGGGTTCCCCACATACATCGCACAGGGGTAGAATTTCGCAAAATTTTGCGAGAATCCAACTGGATTCTCAATGGCTTAGTTTGCGAGAATCGAGAGAATCCAAATTTGCGGACTTTGTATTCCCAGTGGCACAGTTTGTGAGAATCCAAATTTCTCGCATCCAGCATTTCTTGACCAGTTGCCACTTCCATCAGTGCTGGTCACTGTGCAACTAGATGTAAACTTCTCAATGGGAAATTGATTGAAATCACTTTATTTATATATTCTTAGGAGGGTGGTTAGCACACCTAAAATAGCACACCCTTAAATTAGTTCAGGCGAGTGATTGGTTATCTCCATTGATGAGCAGTATTCAACCTAAACATTTTTTGCTAAGTGGTAAGTATATATAGTCTGAATCTTATTTCTTTTGTATTTTTGTATTGCAAAAAAACAAAACAATTGGGATTGTCTGCATTGCAAAAAAAAAAAATAAATAAATAAATAAAAAATAAAATCTGGCCACCTGCCTCATTTCCTGGCAAGCAGTAAAACAATTATTAATGAACCTTTGTATAAAGACTAGGCATAACAGCTTGGCATGGATTTATATCAGATACCGGTACGCAGCAACATTAAAAAAATAAGGAAATTCCTGATATTTTTGTCCCACATATTTTCATTTCATACCATGATGGTTTTTACAGTGAAAGATAAAAATTACCAACAAAATTCAAGAGTCGCAGACATAAACAAGAAGTGCAGTGCCGTTAAAGTTAAAATCTTGACCTCAAATAAACTGACTTCTGAAGAAATGCGTCTTCTCAACGCAAATGGGTAGACCGCGTTGTTGTTCTTCATGACAGCTCATGCAGGCAATGTCTCTGAACGATCCATTTTTATTTTCACAAATTTCCTTACCGCTTGATTCTACTTTACCCGATGTGCTGTCTTAGGGAAAATTGTTTATCAATCTAATTATGAACGAATCCGAATCAAATTCATCTGCGAATTGATATCCAAATGTCCCAGGTTTTATTTTCACCCTCGTGTTATTCGCTGTGAGGACCACGTGTTAGCCGGATTCACTTCCTTCATATAGGCTGTTTTCGCCTGTTGGGTTTAACGTAGGTGGCTTTGCACCAACAGCCGAGCGAAGGAGAATACACATGAGTCATTTGGCGCCAGTCGGGAACCATTACAGAAAGTATTCGAGGCTCCCAAAAAATAATCTAGCAAAGGTTTCCGAGGGTTAGTTAGCGCATTACGTCATCAAAACATAGAAGCACAAAACGTTTGCGGTGCGTATAACAACAACAACGCACACATCGCTCTTCCGCCACGTGAGTGCAGTCTTTTCTTTCTTCTCGCGAGCTGTATTACCTTTGCATTTCGTTACAGAAACTCAATTTTATTGAAGGAAACTCATTTTTTTCGCGCGCCTACGGCGCGCGAATGTCCGAAAAATAAAATACTCATTTTTTTCATGGAAAACTCAATTTCCAAAAAAACGTCAAAACTCAATTCTTATTTGTTTTTCATCGGGGTTACCCCGATGAAAAACTGTCAAGAAAAACCCCTGGATGTATGAAGAGACTTGCATTAATGAATAACCACATTAGTTCCTCTGAGTGACGGGAAGGATGGGCAACCATCTTTAATTTATGTAAAATCATTAATGATCTCTATCTCTGACACTGTTCAAATGCTCAATGTAAAATTTGGTATACATTATTGATGCATCATCTCGGTTACTTCTACATGATGTGCCTAGGATACAGTACTATACTATACACAATTTTTTGTAATTCAGCATCGCAGAAAACCACCATCGATTGCGTTTTCAATGGTAAAAGGGTTAGGAAAGAACTAAAAATATACTTCAATGCAGAGTGATTTTGATTGACGCCAGAAATCGCCCAGAACGCTTCTTCGGCGATCTAGACCCCAGGAGCATCTGGGGCCTGGGCAGCCCCTGGATCCTCACCTAAAGTACAATGATAGTGGCCGTACCACTTTGAATTTGCTTCCGACGCCCCTGTATTAACAGTGTCAACATACTGTTCCAGCTGTCTCCCGTTCAGTGATTGGTCATTCGACCCCGCCATTTTAAACTAATACGAGCATTTTCATTGGATCACTATTAGATAAGACCCACCCCAATCTTCATACACAACCACGTGACTGTCTCAGTTGACTGATGACATAGCGCGGCCTCGTTTTTGAATCTGCCGTCTAACTGGGAAAATGTTGTTGTTGCTTCATCAGCCGATCATTAGCCCCCTGTAGAAGATACTATAGGCTAATACATGTAGGCTACCATGCCATGAGATGATGCATGGGATTGCATTTCGCTCACTTGCACCTACAGGTGGCGACAACTGGTGGCAATTTAAAATTTGGTTTCCGGGCAACAGGTTGATGCCTTCAGCTTCTCGTCAAATTTGGTTTGCAGATAATGCCTTGAGATGTCACTTGGGGATGCTTCTCGGTGCTTCACTGCATGGAAACTATATCACAGAAGCAATCAACTTTCAGTCAATCGTTCTGAGTTGATCTTAAAACTTGGGAAGGCAGAAAGACCCTTCCACATCCAACGCCTATGAAGCAGCAGTTGCCTCCCTCATGTATATCCCCTAAGACCAACAATGCTAAAAAATATTGCTGCCATTTCGGCGGGGGACCTAGCATCCTCTTGCTGCTTGTTTCTTTTATTGTACATCTAAAATCCCCAAATCCATCATCTATCATGTCCGTCCGAACTACAGACATTTGGTGAAACGAATGGCTTTATGTTTACACAATATATCAACAACAAGTTTGAATCGGGTCGAATTCAAAGGAATGTTCTGACCCGCTCATCATAAGCCTCAATTATCCGCGATAAGCTTGGGAGGTAATTATCTGACGTAACCAACACTGGCGACCAATAAACATTCGATTTTCTTACAACCGAAGTTCAAAACACTACAGAAATATCGTGTGATACGCAGGCGTGCCTTATAAGGACAATCAGGAATTTTACTAACGGGTCACAAAGGCAAAAGATTGGCTATCACATTTAGAAGCACAAGCCCCATTATATGTAACGGCTTGACCCAGAGAGAAAACGAAAGAAGAAAGCTGTTGTGCTCGTGACAATAAGTCCATTCAGCTCGGCTTCCCCAATTCTGTTCTCTTGTTTCATTAAATAAATGTATCAACTTGGGTTACGTTTCGTTGAATAAATATTATTGATGACGGGAGGTTTGCATCAGGAGTGTAAGAAGAACGAATATCCATAGAATGCCGCATCTGACAATTTAGCGGAGTGCTTAAATTTATTTGCATATGAATAGACTTTCTGGATAAATCTGGAGGGATATAAATTAATTAATTATTATTGTTACCAGTGTTCGTAACTAACAGTCAACATGGTCAACATATATTTTGTTGGCATGGAAGTACAAATAAATCAACCCAACATCGCCACGAGGAGTTAACACAGGTGAGCCATGATTTTGAGAATTTTCAGTGATATGCAGTATCACGGTCTCTCATAAAACTCCCATGATTCATTGCATCACCTTTGTCGTATTGACTCAGGACGCTGTAGTTGCATTCGCGGCTGTAGGAGTCGTGTCCTGATATTCCAAAATTGTCCCCCCTGGCAGTTCGCCAGTTCCCGCTAGGAGGCAATGTTTTCAACTAGATGCGCTAAAACGGGTAACATGCTGTCGATGATACTGAAAACATCTTTGCACACTTCTAGTTTTCATGAACTTCTGGTATGGTATATTCATAGCTCACTATAATATATTAGATGATAGGAAAGTTTGAGTATATGTATAGTATGTTCATAGTTCACTATTATGATGGGAGGCCACAAATTCAAAATCTGTCTGTCTGTCTGTTCACTATTATATTACATTATAGGAGAGTTTGGGTATATAGTACATGTATTTTCATGGCTCATTATAATTTACTACATGATGGATGTTCACAGCTCAAGTGACAGTGACAGTGAGTCAGAGGCAGAAATGAAAACCAGCGAATCGAAGAAGAAAAAAAAGAGAAAATCGAAGAAGCAACGGGACAAAGAACATCAAAAACAAGAACAATCTTCAAAGAAACCTGCTGAGGACTTGCGCCCAAAAACTGTCTCGGTGAGTTAATGTGCTGTTCATCTGCTATGTATGGCTAAATTGGTTGATACCTGTGATGTGTTGTATATGCAGGGTTCATACGCCTCCTGGGAAGTCCTTAAAACTCCTGGAATTTAATGGCTAACCTGGAAAGTCCTGACAAATGCTTAAAAATAAAGTTGCACTCCTGGAAACCCCTGGAGTATCTGCACTTTCCCCTTCTGGGAGAACCACTGATCTGATGTCATGCCTTACTGTGTTTTCTGAATTTCGTTGATTTCCTCATTTGTTGCGAGTTAATGTACTAAAGACTCCTGGAAAATTAAAATTCTTGACCTGGAAAGCCCTGGAAACTCCTGGATTTTTTCCTGCTGTAGTGTATGAACCCAATATCCCTATGCAATGGATCTAAAATTTGCTTTTCAGCAGTGCCGATCAACCAGGAAATCAGTGGTTAATTTAATATATAGTTGGCAGTGCTAGAAAATTAGTTTCATTGAGTTGCCATTTGGTGAGTGAAAATGAAATTTTATTTGGCACAATAGCAAGTGAATATTTGTTATTTTTTTAGGGTTTTACTCCCCATAGAGCTTAGGACTACTAGCTGCCATCTGCATGTCCATCTGTCTGACTCCTATCTCGATAACTATTACAAGGAAGTTCATGAAAGTGACAGGTTATAATCCTTGTCCATATCCAGTCACGTCGCCCATAGTCATGTCATATTTCACAATAACGTGCAAATTGAGAAGCAACTGGGAATCATGTTTTCAAATTAAAGATACTCTTGAATGCCCGCCTAAAAGAAATAAATGCCACTGCCTCGGTGACATTTTGAATATACTCAACCTCCAGAAACTTTACTGGCCTATAGCTACTTCCCGAGAAATTGAAACTACCAGATCCTGTAGTAACACGTTTTGTGAGTTAATTTAACAGCCACGAGGTTCCATGCAGCCATAACCATTCTCAGATGATCTGAATATCGAATTGCCCGCAACACAGGGCTACCTGATATCTGGGAATGATCTTTACAAGTCACAATGAAACATACCACCAAGGGTTCCCGATAACCATTCTCAAAAAAAAACAATTAAACATCATAAAATCATCATAGCCATCTGAAAACCTAATCATTTCATCAAGACCCTGCAGCCCTATGACCTGATTTTTTTCTTTTTTTTCTCCACCTTTTTCTTATTTCCAAGTGTAAAAAAAAAAGAATAGAATTCATGTAAATATAAGAAGAAGGTCAGTACTTGTCCCTCCCATGTCATTATCTCGTCTTACTAAGTAAGGGGAGATATTGTGAAGGGGGGAAAGAGTATGTCGTCGTCTGTGTCCCTTGCCTGTAAATGATAAGGTTTTTGGTTTAGCAAATCAAAAAAAAATCATGAAAAATTAATACATGTGTTTTCAAATGATTAGAGGATTTGCCTTTGCTGTTTAGGAGATGAAATATAAATTTTGACCAAATTGTGAAGATTTCAACTTAGTAATTTGTGGATGATAAATTACATATAGGTAAACCTGTACATGGAAAGTTCGCTGAAGCTGTCAGCTTTCATTGGATGATTTTAACACTTGCTACACATGTTTCATATGATTTGAGGATGTACATGTGCTATTTGTGACATGAAATCTTATTTTTTGTCCAAATTATCGCAGTTTGGACTTTTCAATGATACGGTTTTTGTTGGGCAAATATTTACATGTAAATTGAAAGTTTGTTCCAGATATATGCTTTCAATACAGCTGCAGCTTCAGCAGATCACCCCGCAAGTCGAGATGTTTGGGTTCCCAGAATGCTTGTTTTTGTTATTGTTGTTTGGTAGACAGGGCAGTATTGCTACCAATATGTCCATCCGGCTCAGCTTACACTGTTGGGGAAGTTGAATAGATTTTATCAAACTTGAGAAATACTGAAAATAGGCTGATACAGTGAAGAAAAGTCACAGACAGGAATTATACTTGTTACGGTAAGCGATCCAAATATACGATCCTTGAAACGTATGCAATGAAAATGTGAGCTAGTCGCTCGACTACTTACGGGGAAAATGTAATTATTCGTACTTTACTAGTAATGATTTACATGGATCCTCACAATGAAGAAAAAGACACACCAAATTAAAGTTTTATTGATGTGCTATTCAATCAAGTCGAATTCTCTGGCATTGTTCCGTGACCTACGATCCAATTTTTACGATCAACCATCATTTTGGGGAATCAGAAAAACACTTCCGGCGATTGAATATTTGGGTCGCTTACCGTAGTTTTGGTTTCGAAGCTTTGGTGGCAGGAATAGCATGTTTTGTACATATAATGTATTCACTCTTAACCACTGGTGGCATTTTATGAGAGATTGGTTTAACTGATATTAAGTTTTATTCACTGCCTCTCTAAATCAAGTTACCTCCCTTGCCCGGTGTGGTGGCTGACACAAATAACAACAAAAAACAGGTATGTCGGCTGACAATGGCAGGCAGACAGAGACGGACAGACCATGAGCTGGACACCTGGCTTCATGCTTCTGCTATTCATATGTTATATACATGCCTAACCCAGACTACCTCCCCTCATTATAGCCTGCTTTTAGCGAATGACTGGTCTGCTATGGTGAGGAATTTTTCCCCTTCCCCATAATTTCAGGGCGGCATATAGGAATCACTTTGTCTGTCAAACTTGTCCGGACGATATCTTGGTTACTATTTAATCGAAACCATCAGAACTTGCATGGAAGTTGCAGATGTGCACTGTCATGTGTGTTTTGTGGGTTTCAATAATTTTTTTTCCTTAGAGTTATGGCCCTTTGTCATAAACATCAATATCTCAGTAACTATTTGATGGACTAATATCACAGTTAAAAGAGAAATTTTCTTAATGAGAAATCACAGTTTTATCCTCTACAGAAGAAGAAATTCAAGCACCTGAAAAATAAGTCTTTTCACACAAAAAGGAATAGTTTTGAGAACCCTTTGGCTGTTCTTAGCAATTTTAAACTCTTGCTTGTTTTTTATAAATATGCAGAAATGTTTATTTTTATATTTAAGAAAAGACTTAAATAAGACTTAAATGTCCCCCGCAAGAAATTATTTCTTACATTTTGTCAAATATTCTTACGTTTTCTTAATTTCATAAGAAATAATTTCTTGTGGGGGAACCACTTTTTACTTGTTTTAAGACTTTTCTTGAATAAGAAAAATAAACATTTCTTGCTAAGAATAGCCAAAGAGTTCTCAAAACCATTCCTTTTTATGTGAAAAGACTTATTTGTCAGGTGCTTGAATTTCTTCTTCTATAGAGGACAAAACTGAGATTTCTCGTTTAAGAAAATGTCACTCATTCAAGCAAAAATCCAAGAAATTATTTTTAACTGTGATTTGACGAGTTAAAAACTTACATGGAAGATGTTTGATGCCTTGTACATGTGAACTGTCAGGTTTTATTTTACCCTTTTTTTGATTACTTTTCACAGTTATGTCCGTTTATTGACAACTTCAATATAATTGATGGACATCCGAGCTGTATATTCGTAATTAATTGCTGAAGGAATTCAAAAATTTTGAAGTATAACAGGAGGAGGGAGGGAATTTGGCTTAATGTCACACTCAAGTTTGTTTCACTCATATGGTGACAGTCAGTTTGGTTGATGGAGGAAGCCGGAGTACCTGGAGAGAGCCACCACCCTTCTGAAGTATAACAGTAGTATTGTGTAGGTGTGTACTGTAATGCTCTTTATCTGTTTCGATGATTTTCCCCAGAGTTCTGCTAGGATCATCCATATCAATATATGCTTGTCCTGACCATACCCCAGATGGACAACTTCAAAACTTACATGGATGTGCACTGTTAGGATTTTTAATCACTTCGAAGATTTTATGACTCTTTATCATCAAGATTAATATGTGCTTGTCCAGACCAGAACCTTAAGTTCTATCGGTTGCCAAAGGAGGGACACCTTCGGCACTTACATGGAAGAGATACAATCACTGTCAGGTTTTGTTTACCCATTTAAATGAATTTCAGAGCTCTGGCCATTCATCGTCGACATCAATATATACTATAGTACAACATCAGCCAGGCTCTATCTCCCTTAATAATCGCTGAAGAAGTTCCTAAGTAGATGCCTAGTATCACATAGATGTGCACTCTCCGGTTAGTTACCTGTTTTGGCCATAGTGTGAACTGATTTAGTGCATATGTTGCCTTCAGAAAAGTATCTAAACAATTAGAAACTAGTTTCAATTTCAAAATATAGTTGAATTTCTTCATTGGCAGACTGGTAGGTCAGGAGCTGAAAGTTGCTTGATAAGTTTGGGTCATATGACCATAGTCTCATCAGGCGCTAATATTTGGAACTGCTGGTTGCTATATTCCTATAGTTGAATTATTGATTCGGCGGATGGCCTTGAAAAGATGGTCATCTCGGAATGATGTGATTTCGCTGTGAGATTTGAGGTAGCAGTCAAGGATAATCTTTGTTTTCATTGTGTAATAATGACAAATGATATATACTTTGTTTCATCTCCATGTATTTCACGCACCCAAGTTTTAAAAGATTTCATCAACCATTTGTCCTGCTTCATTATCAGATTAGGGCAATCCAGCTCTCTAAAATGGAGGTAAAAAATGTTGTTTTCACTCAATAAATCAGTTCACATAATGAATTCAGCAAAATCCTCTTGAGTACATGCATACAGACATATCTATCCACATTAAATGGTTGTAAAAAAGTAAATTGTCATCTATCTAATTTGCATAATAATATGCCAAACATCCTATGCGCTGTTTAAACAACATCGGCTGGTTCTCCGAATGGCAAATTAATTTTATGACATGGAACAATAGATAAATCAATGCGCCTGAAATTTTGATGCATTGGTTAAGAAGGAATCAAACGTTATTGAGCACAACTGACCTTTTTTACCTCCTTTTTAGAGAGCGGCATCACCCTAACGTGATTATTGTAAGTGAACTGTTGAACTGTTGTAGAGAGTACCAGTGCTAAAGTTATGTTCTCTGGTGAAGATGACCACCGCAGTTGCTCAGCATCATGTCACACTCCTCCCATCTCTTCCTCCCCGCGCTGTACCCTGCTATCTCCAGCGGGGCAGAATGCGTGCCTTCTTGGACAATGTAGAAAAACTTGCACAAAGAAATGAAACTGATGCTATGCCAATAGGCTCAATGGACCAAGGAGCAAACATTGCTGTGCTCAGTCCATTCCAACATGACCTGCAACAAAATGGCACTTCTAAAGCTAAAAGATGGAGCCGTGTCGAAAGCCTGAAAGTCACTCTCCGTAAGACTCTTGAAAAGAACAGCATGAAAAAACAGATGAGTGAAGATAAAATGTCTGTGAGGAATTCCAAGTATCTGTCGCCAAGACCTCCGCAAGGCTGTGCAGTCACAATGGCAGAATCCATGAGGAGAAAAAATTCCACTGCAAAAATCACGACAAATGATCCCATGAAAATGGGGTCGACGGAGCTTTTTCAGAATCCGTCAGCATTCCCCATCAAACGTTTATCGAAAAGTTTAACTTCGCCAGGAATGTTAGGAATGACAAAGTCTGCCCCTGTCAAAGTGGACTCTGTGCAGGCCTATGCCAGTGGGAGTTCATCGTTTCGGCGGTCACAGACATGTTACGACAAGCCGTATTTGTTACCCTGTGCGACGTTGAAAGATGATGCCATACTGCCTCCCAAAAATACCAGTTCTGTGGATCGGAGAAACGCAATTTTGAACAGGTCAACTGCACTCCTGAAAAATAGCAGCAAGTTGAAATTGTCGACTATGCAGAATAGCTCGCATGATTCACGTTCGCTAGATGTTAACCAGTCATTGAACTGCTTCTCATTAGGCGACAGTAAGACCCAGGATTTCGTTACCTCGATGCCAGTTAGCTTACCTGAGAAATGAACTTTATTAATATATTTCAACATTCAGGATCATGCAGTGCTGTGCATTTATTTTTTTGAACTTGCATCTTGCTTTCACGAGAATGTGATGAAAAAGTGTTCGTGATCGGTGTCCTGGTAATTTATTGATTTCTGGAGTTGGAATATGAAGGGCTGAGCTGAAAGCTAGTGCAGTACATACAACGTTCAACAAACCGGTAATTCTACCCTACATTTAATTCAGCCAGTCAAGCTGGTTAAACCCACACAAATATATTTGGACAGCATCGATGATCAAATAAAGTTGGGCTCATATTCAGAATGCTATTATTTTTTTTTTGTATATTATATTCTCATATAATTTGTTTACAAACTGGTGAAAATGAACTGGTTGAGCATTTTGTGTGGTGTATGATTATCGACTATCCTCCGTCCCACTTGTTCAGACTAATATAGGACAGTTACAACTGAGCAGTACTGAAGAACACCATCAGCACAAGTCCAGGTAATCCCTAAATCCTCGCAGAGGGTTTACCTGGACATTTTTGGTGATTAGGAGGAGTTCTCGAGCCATTGCGTCTATTACGCAATCTCGTATTTTTCATCCCCAGCGGTTGTTTTGAATTAGTGTGTCAGTATCTGAAGGCTGTGGTTTACGCTTTTACACCCGATGTCGATTTCAAAGGTAGTCTGGCCAGCGATGAAATTAAAACCAGTCAAAACTCGAACCTCGCTTCTGATTGGCCTGATAAGCTGCTTCAGTGAGCTTTCTGATTTGCTCGGTTTAGTGAAAACCCCTCGAACTATTTATATCCAGAACTGCTATCGGTACCTAACCAAGCCAGTGTATCGATCGTAAACCATCGATTGATATACTGGCTCAGGAGACTGGAGAACACTGGATTCACGGATGTTTCCCAGAGTTGGTCTTGTTCAGCAAGAGTATGAATCATGACAATTTTTGGTTCGAAAATGACTTGATGATACAAATACATCTTAGTAATGAAATAGATCGTAGCAATCTTGATGATGAAACAGGTGATGCAAGAACATAGGCACAGATCAGATGGTAGAACTATGCCAGGTGTGTAAGTTGCGGTGAATTAGAACTGGTGTACATCAGTCCATAGAGGTTTCTTGGTGCCATTCTGAAGGAGGATCAATGATTGTTGCCCCCCATTCTGGATTCGCTGTTGGTTGGATGTGTTCTGCTCAAGGCATCTGGGGGACTTCGATGTGATACTGCTCATCTCAAACAAGTATGGGCTTCTTTTTCTCTGCTATGGTTTCAAATATCTTTTCTGAGCCATCATGCATGTTTGGGGAATTCTCGCTCATTTCTTCATTGAGTGACCTCTGTATTAAAATTGTGGTGCTCTTCTCGGGGTGTGAATTGCTGTGCTAAGCTTCTCTGGTGTGAATTGCGGTGCACTTCTCAGGTGCGAATTGCGGTGCTCTTCTCGAGTGGGAATTGCGGTGCTCTTGTGTGTGGATTGCAGTGCTCTTATTATTTGCAATGCATTTCTGAGCTGTATTCTCGATGTCGGGTCAAGTTATTTGCTGTATAATACAGTTAGTTCAGTGCTACAGTGTTCCTTCATTTAAATGGCATCATTCACTGGTCTCAGACCTATATTGATTATTCTTATTTTTACAAAAAATGGTTGGAAATTAAGGCCTCAGAAAAGCCCTAAGATAGCAGTTATTCGAGTACAGTAGCAGACCAAGTTAAAAAGTAGAAGGCTTATACATGTATATATACAAATTGATACAGATCTATCTTTGTCAGAGAATTGGCCCCAATCCAAGAGTGAAGAGATAATACTTTTCTCTTTATCACATATTTTTTTTAGGGGAGTGGGGGCTATTTCTACAATAACTATTGCTGCAAAGTATTCAGGAGCGGTGTAAGTAAATGTGGTGCTTTTCAAGACTACATGACGTATAATAATTATCACAATGGAAATAGTTCCTGATGATAATACATATACACATATTTTTTGTAACTAACTTTTCCCACAGATCTTAAGAATAAGAATGTTCCTGGGGCTAGTTTTCGAGTCTTAACTGTCTGAAACTGAGAGTTTCTTGTTACAAGTACTTTGTTGACCTCTAAATGTTTCACCATCATGAGCTATTCTATGAAAATGATGAACAATATGAAGACAGTATAGTATTCTTTTGCGGATTTGCTCAAAAGCTCCAGCCAAAAAAAAAAAAAACACCGACAAGAGTCCCAATGGACGAAAGCCCCATCTGACATTTAGTTTCCGACCAAGACAGTGAGATCACAACGTTTCATATTTTTCCCCACAGCTATGTGGATACCTTGTCATTTTTTATACTCCCGAGTCACTTGTAGCGAGAGTGGAGGGGAGGTATACTGGATTGCGCTTGTCCGTTTGTGTGTCACTGCGTTCATCCATCTGAAATTTATTTCCAGGCAATAACCGTTCAAATTTAATATGTATACACCATGCATGCCATGAGGTGCTGCTTGGGATTGCATTTCGACCACCAGGTGGGAAAATTCTTTAATTTTCCAGCAATAACTAGGATTCTTTTCAAGTTTGGTATTATGTACAAGTAGCATGCCATGATGCCCACTCGTGCCTAAAGGTGGTGCCACCTGGTGGCAAAATTCATTTCTGGGCAATAACTTGAAGCACTCACCTCAAATTTTGTATGAATATGCCATGTCCTGACAAAATGCCATAACTACATGCTATGTATCCAAATTCCTACACCCATAAAAATATCTGGTCTGGACTGTTAAGGGGCTGAGGGGTTGTAGCACCTCTGGTGCCTCATGTTTTATTTCTGATTTTTGGATAATGATGTAAATGTCCCTGACTCCATTATTATTTCTTTGCAAGTTCAAATAGTTTATCTTCGAGTTCACATAGTTTAACTTCTGGCATCTTGATGCTGGCCAAATGTTGATTGCTTTGTGTCTGTTGCTTGCTTTGTTTTAGGCCTGCTTTTCCTTGCATTGAGAAAACACAGCATGGACATTTTTGCCTTTGCCTTTTGTTTTTCTTTCGTCCTATTAACAGCACATTATTGAGAAAAAAAGAAATGTCTCTCTGTTCACTGACCTGTGACTTCAGCTGATCAGCTACTGGGTTGTATAATTTCACTTTGCCCCATGTTTTAACCCGTGAGACTATTCTGAACTGGTGATACATGTAGCTGGCATAATTGTATCACAATGTATGTTCTATATTTTCCCAGTATTCAAAGAAAGTGTCATTTGCTTGAATACTGATAATTTATAGTACATATATGTATAAAATTATACCAGTTATTCCTACGAAGTAGGCTCTCATTTGCAAATTGTCTGGTAGTCGGTGAGCGAGTCCATCCGAATTGTTTTGTCGGCAAAATAAGGAGAACCGTTAACATTAGAACCTTGATTTTTTGCATGAACGTGCATCAAGTTCTGAACTGACCTACTGAGGTGACCTATAAACCTCAAAATTTTGAGAGAATTTCAGGTTATTTCTAGATAGAGGGCCCCCAAGTCATCTCTCGAGTACACACTAAAATCATATCAAACCCTAATTCGTAGGTCCTGTGACGTAAGTCACACTGCCATGTCTCTAATATGACCAATTCAAAATAGTATCCAGGGTTAAAAAATTATACAGCCGGGTACAGTACACATAGCTGATCAGCTGAAGTCATGGATCAATGAACAGACCCTTCTTTGTTCTCTCAATAATGTGCAACTGAGGCATTGCCTTGTCTGGTGCTCTTCTTTCATTGAAACCCTTGTTTCAAGAAATTGGAGAACTTATAATTAGGAGGGTGGTGAGCATACGATAATCATGCAATATTCTGCCTTAGTTTTCCACCTCTTGCTATAATAATCACTGTAGCCTGCTTTGATCATGTTGAATATTTATGAGAAATGTTATATTCTTCAAACATCTGTAATGTGTATTTGAAACAACAAATTCCTGTTTCAACAAATTTTCTCACCACATTATTGCTATAGATGCGCTTCTTGTGATTGAATCGATTAACATTTTAGAACCAGCATTCACCAATTCGTAAATAAGAGGCTTGTAAATGACCATTCCCGATCACAGCTACGGTACAGCTCAGAAAAGACTTGCCTTTAAACGAGACAAAACGAAAACATAAATGCAAGTATGATTCATAACCCTGACAGAGAAACGTGTATGAGTCGCGTCAAAACAAAAACAAAAACAAAATCTCGACTGAAAATATTACAAACATGTCTGCCAAATCGGCAAACTCACCTGTAGTTTTCCTTGACGTGGCCATAAATAAATCAGTCACTTGGAGAGATTAAATTAACACGTCTTTAACAAAATAAAACACATTGCTACATAAATTTGACGTGACCACAGGAGATTGCTGGATTATCCCAAGCACAATTTTGTACAATAATGGCCCGTATTCTCGATAGATCCCTCTAACATCTTGAAAGAGCCTTGCAGGCTACTGCATCCCATCATCGATGATGAAAGTTGGAATTCAAATGTACCGGGATAAGCGCAATGAATTATTTCCTTTTTCCTCCAGTAGAACTTCCGAAATCATTGACGTGATGACAAAAAACACAGGCGTGCCTACGAATATTTTTGATGCATGTTCAGAAATTTCACTCGCACCAAACATTTTGCAGATCGCGTCTCTTTTTTGTTTGACAGCATTCTCCAAAAACATAGGCGCGGTGAAAGTGCGTGGTGGTCCTGCCATAGTCTGACGAACTTGAACACTCAGTCAATTCTAATCTCCAATTTCTCGCGTTTATTGTAAAGTCTTTTCTGAACTGTACTGTATCACATACATATCTTCACTCAAGTTTAAAAGCAACTTCTGAAAATTCATTATGCTCTAGTTTTAGTATTAATTCCTTAATCTGTACATATTGACCTAATCAGACTAACCACACAGACAGAAGATTTTCAAAGAATAATAATAAATTCTTTATATATCCAGGGTAAAACTCATTTAGGACCAGGGGCACAGTTTATATTGTGTCCCTTTCCTACAAAATAGGCTCTCATTTGCAAATTGTCTGGTAATGAGTGAGTGAGTCTATCCGAATCCTCTCTCCGGCAAAATAAGAACCTTTGACATTAGAACCTTGATTTTTGGCATGAACGCGCATTAGGGGACTGTTACCAGCAAGTTCTGAGCTGACCTACTTAGGTGACCTATAAACCTCGAAATTGGCAAAAACATGTCCTAATGCCTACCCTACTTCGTAGGTCCTGTGACATTAGTCACACTGCCATGCTTCAAAACTTATGTACAAAATCAGTTAGTGGAAAATGAGATTAAAATAGAATTATATACAATAAATAAGTTTACAATAGACACGTATACATGTAGAAGATAGTTTATAAATTTGATTTATAAAAAGCTATAGTGTGAGATGAAAATTATCAATAGGATAGAAAAAAAATGCCTTTCTGCCAATAATCTTATAATATTTTTAACGTACTAAATCTATAGCAAGTGAATATTGCAATAATAAATAAGACAATGTAATAAGTTGAAAGGTTAATTTGCAACCTTGTCATCAAGAGAAGTTACAAGTTACAAAAGAAAGACATGACTTTGAAACTAATTCACTTCATATTTCTGACCTTCGACTTATATAATGGAGGGAATATATTACACATGTACCTCGATAAAATAAGATCACCTAACCATGTGAGCTAGTACTCCGAGTGAGAGCTAGTACTCCGAGTGAGAGCTAGTACTCCGAGTGAGAGCTAGTACTCCGAGTGAGAGCTAGTACTCCGAGTGAGAGCTAGAGCTAGTACTTCGAGTGAGAGCTAGTACTCCGAGTGAGAGCTAGTACTCCGAGTGAGGGCTAGTACTCCGAGTGAGAGCTAGTACTCCGAGTGAGAGCTAGAGCTAGTACTCCGAGTGAGAGCTAGTACTCCGAGTGAGAGCTTGTATTCCGAGTGAGAGCTAGTACTCCGAGTGAGAGCTAGTACTCCGAGTGAGAGCTAGAGCTAGTACTCCGAGTGAGAGCTAGTACTCCAAGTGAGAGCTAGTACTCCGAGTGAGAGCTAGTACTCCGAGTGAGAGCTAGTACTCCGAGTGAGAGCTAGTACTCCGAGTGAGAGCTAGTACTCCGAGTGAGAGCTAGTACTCCGAGTGAGAGCTAGTACTCCGAGTGAGAGCTAGTACTCCGAGTGAGAGCTAGTACTCCGAGTGAGAGCTAGTACTCAGTGAGAGCTAGTACTCAGAGTGTGAGCTAGTACTCAGAGTGTGAGCTAATACTCAGTGAGAGATAGTACTCAGTGAGAGCTAGTACTCAGAGTGTGAGCTAGTTCTCAGAGTGTGAGCTAATACTCAGAGTGAGAGCTAGTACTCAGAGTGTATTGAAGATATGGCAACAAAGAGATAACTTGGGTCACTAATTGTCCGAGGGAAACTACTGGCATTCAACTGCAATATGAAAACTTGGAACTAATTACTTAACCTGCTTAAAGCATTTGAAATTAAAATGTGTCATCTAGGAAAACATTAAGACCTCAAACAAGACAAAATTACATTCTCCAACTATTCTTGTCTCTTTTTAACAGCGGGAAAATTTGAGCTGCTTTTTATGGAAGATTTTCTTGCAAACCGTTACATTCTGGTGTTCTGTAAAATTGAATTCATTTTAGGGAATATAACATGTATCTGTCATTTGGATACTAAATTTGGATACTAAATGTTGATACTATATTCTGGAGGTTAGAATTGTACTTTAAGCATTTTACATGTAGTTGTACATGTTGTAGTCCTTTCAGTCAATTTTAGCTACCGGTATTGTTTTTTCAAATCTTCCTAGCTACATGAAATTACATGTTCAGATATGTACTTGTACTCAAAATTGTGTGATATCACTATGGAGTACGGTACACAGGTTTAACAAAAACTTTCTGAATCTTCCCATTTGGGACTTAACCAGTTAACTGTTGAAGTTTGTTTCAGCCATTTGTCGACTTTGACGGATCGAACCAGTTACGAATGTATTTCTTACAATAAGTATTAACTTTTTCAGACTGCAGCAAATATGATCAAACTTGAGAAGATGAAACAGAAAGAGCCTCTGTATATCAGTAAATATGAGGGTCGGCATAACAACGGGATTCCCTGCTTCTCACAAGAACGGTGTGTCGAAAGGGCTGCCAAGGTATCCTCTTCGGCTATATTATAACTACACATACAACATGTACAACAGCCATCTCTCGCAGATGTACGGAGTCTGGTCATGTTTCAATATGCAACATCTTGCTGCAAACTGTGGGTCATAAAATTCATTTCTGCCAATACTATTCTTTCTTCTTCGTTTAGAAAGAATCTCAAAAATAGGAAACATGTCCAATACAATATTCAAGCTAAACATTCATCAAGCTGTGCATGTTTTCTTGACCTTTGGCCAAATCTATGCCATTATGCAGGCCTTCAAGTGCCTCCTATATTTCCTATATTTTCCTATATTTTTTAGTCATTCCTATATTTTCCTTTATTTTACTCAAAACCTCCCTATATTTCCTATATTTTGACTTTTTCTCATGAAAACTTTCATCAATGCTCTGTAATGAGTCAAACTGACACGCGGAAATACATTTCCGAATTTTTTTTTCACCTCGCTTCGCTTGGCAAATATGAAAACATTCCAATCTCTCTATGCTGAATCAAACAACAGAACACGTCACCTGAAAGACCACCACTATGACCGCATTAAGTGAAAGTAATTTGATTAAACACCAGAAAACTACCAAGTTTGGAACATACAATGTAGTACAGACTTAGCACCTAATATTTCCTATATTTTCCTATATTTTATTCAGAAAATTCCTATATTTCTCCTATATTTTTGCAAATTTTCTCCTATATTTTCACTGTGAGCCACTTGAAGGCCTGCATTATGACATGAATGAAGTCCTTTTTGTACCGCAGAGGTCTGAAAAATGGGCACATTCAGACATGAAAAAACCATTGAAATGTCATGTACATGTATTTGATCTTATATGTCAACCCAGAAATGTGGCAAATTATACATTATATTACCCTACTGTACCAGTCATCATCAGTTTAATTATTTCCCGAATGTTGAGTCAGAAATAAAAATTTGACAAGCAAGAGTTCGGTGTGAGGAGCTAAACAGTTGCGCAATCATACATGTACATGAGCAGCTGTGTTTCTTCGCTATAAACCATTGCTGAGCCCCCAAAAAGTGTTTGTGACCATATTTCTCTGTGGACAGGTCATTGAGATTAAGTCCTTGTACAGTTCTTGAGTTTGGAAGTCACAAGCGTACAATAAGTTGCAAATGTTTTTCTGTTTTGTTCAGAGGATGGCAGAAGTGAGAAGAAGAAAAGATGAAGTGGACAGAGAGTCATCATACTTAGTAAGCTCTTCTAGTGTTCTTCTCCTCATACACCTTAACCCTACCTGGCCGAGCTAGGCACTTTCCCCCCCTCTCTCCCCCTGCTTGCGTTTTTGCCTCCCATTCCGAACAACAAGATTGAGAGCTGATACTCTGTGACTTTAATTGTAGCTTATCATATTCCGGTTATTTTTAGCCTATTTTGCTTGACCCCCTTAGCAGAGAATCATGAGTAAATTCAAGATGGCCGCCATGTGGGGTACCACAAAAGTGCAGTTTTCGTCAGATTTCTTCAAAATCTGTGTTTTTCTGCATGGAAAAGTGGGTATAACATATTTATTTCATATCAGATTATTATTTTCGATTTTATCATGCAGTTCTTGCGAAGAAAACGCTCAAATAAAAAAATCGACCAAAAATGCCAATTTTGAAAAATGACGTCACTGTGACGTCATCATAATGG
>JAVTVY010049031.1:0-23400 GCA_036873755.1 Hanleya hanleyi | reverse complement strand
ACCGGATATCGCTCCGCAAATAATGGAGACTCACGATTCGCAAGCCATCTTATGGATGGCGAAGTGTACGCAAATGACATGTAAACGAGAGCCACCCCTGAAAATGGTGTCAACATGTGGGGGAGGAGCAGACAGAGGCGCTCGAGTGGTCTCCCGTCTGCTGAGCGCCCCCTCGATTATAAAACTCGTTCTGAAAGAGGTCGTTCGTTCTCTGATACGTTGTACGTGCTGAAATATGCTGTTCCTTCTGAGTTCGCTTGTATTTCCGTATCTCCACTTTTCGTTCACAGTTAGATTCTTCCTTTGGAGAGAGATGAAATATGCGTTTAGAGTTAGGTTCCTTGTTTGCAAAAAGATGAAATAATCGTTCAAACCAACACTTTATATCGTTAAATACGTTGTCTGTTGTGAGTTAGGCTGTACAACCCGAGCTAGTAATTTTGACATAAATGGCCGCCCATATTCTGGCCTATATGCTGTATCTAGCTGGCCCAAAGCAGGTCTATGGGCGTCCATTTATGTCAAAATTGTCAGCTCGGGTTTTACAGCTAAACACACAACAGACAACGTATCTAACGATACAACGTGTTGGTTTAAAGGCCTATTTCATCTTTTTGCAAACAAGGAACCTAACTCTGAACGCATATTTCATCTATCTCCAAACGAAGAATGTAAATGTGAACGAAAAGTGGAGATACGGAAATACAAGCGAACTCAGAACGAATAGTATATTTCAGCACGTACAACGTATCAGAGAACCAACGACCTCTTTCAGAAAGTACTTTATAATCGAGGGGGCGCTCAGCAGACGGGAGACCACTCGAGCGCCTCTGTCTGCATGCTCCTCCCTGACATTTTGATGGGGTGGCTCTTCTATGGGCGTCCATTTATGTCAAAATTGTCAGCTCGGGTTGTACAGCTAAACACACAACAGACAACGTATCTAACGATACAACGTGTTGGTTTAAACGCTTATTTCATCTTTTTGCAAACAAGGAACCTAACTCTGAACGCATATTTCATCTATCTCCAAACGAAGAATGTAACTGTGAACGAAAAGTGGAGATACGGAAATACAAGCGAACTCAGAACGAACAGTATATTTCAGCACGTACAACGTATCAGAGAACCAACGACCTCTTTCAGAAAGTACTTTATAATCGAGGGGGCGCTCAGCAGACGGGAGACCACTCGAGCGCCTCTGTCTGCATGCTCCTCCCTGACATTTTGATGGGGTGGCTCTTCTTTACATGTGCGACTCACAGTAAGGAGTCTCACAAGATAGGTCGTCTCCCAGTGTAGATCATAAAATCTGACCTGGTCCTTGGCTGTCTGACTTGATGGAACTACTCATTAATAAGACTTTGATAGATTGCACTGGACATCTCAGCTAATTTATAATTGGAGTCCTGTGGATTTTATGGCTCTTTAAACAAACATTAAACTCTCTCTCTGGGACAAATCCAGCACAGGCCAGATCTTTCACAAGTATATCTATAACAATATACTGACTTGTGTGTATTAAGAATGTAATGGTAATGTTGGTAATAGCAGTGAAGATAAATGCACTAACAAATGATGGAAAATTATCATTTCCTATTTCATTATCCCACCACGTTTTGTACTGCGTTATATACAATGTATACAGTGAAACATACAGCCAATGGTCCCCAATGGGCGTGACAGTGCACTCGCTGAGCCAACAATAAATAATAAAAAAAATAATTAAAAATCAAATTTTCATCAGAATTCGGTCAGCTCAGAACTTGCTGGTAACAATGCCCTAAAGCACGTTCATGCCAAAAATCAAGGTTCTAATGTCGATGGTTCTCCTTATTTTGCCGACGAAAGGATTCGGATGGACTGACTCACTCACTCATTACCGGACAATTTGCGATCTGTAGCCTACTTCGTAGGAATATTGCTTACTATAATACTCATACATGGTTATATTTTAAAGCGCGAGCCCGTGTTTGTCAAGCATGGAAAACTACACTATTTAGTGTATACCCTATACACATGAGCAGTGTGACTAACGTCACAGGACCTACGAAGTACAGTAGGCATTAGGACTCGAACACGAACTGAACTCTTGGAAATCCCCACCCCAGTTGAAATCCTGCCTATATTAAGATGGGCACCGCCCAAGTCAGAATCGCCAGTGCTTTTCATCAAAAATCACCAGAAATTTTCATCAAAAATAGGTCAGCTCAAAACTTGTTGGTAACAGTCTCTTAATGCGCCTTCATTCCAAAATAAATAACGATCGCCGATTTAATTTTACAATTTCTTAATTAAAGGAAACAGATTGAATAATATAGGTTTAGTAGATTTCAAGCTTTACGTGTGAAAATACATTTACATCTCTTTAATGGTTTCCAGTGCCCTTGTCCAGGATCAAAACAACTTTTTGAATCACATTATTTTCCCAACAATACAACACATTTTTATATATAGTACTATAGTAGAAAGGTAGCATTTATGTAGTTTACGGTAATTCAACTCCAGACCCTACACCTTCTATGCACAAGATAATAATGATTCTATGTGATTCTCCTGAGCATAGCCGGTAAAGACGAATAAATAGCGTCTCTACATCTTCTGTAATAGGGCCATGCGGCATAGTGGACTATTTCAATGACAGGGTATTTTTAGACGGACAGTAACTGATACTCATTGGCGATAAAACGGACCACAGTTTTCTTGGCAATGACGAAATGATTGGATGTGAAAGAGAATACATGTTACAGGCTAAACCTTACATATATATATAGCAATATACTGAAGTGTTAATTATAAATCTAATTTTAATCAGAATTATTTCAGATCAGAACTTGATGGTAACAATGCGCTAATGCACGCTCATGCCAAAAATCAAGGTTCTGATGTCAACGGTTCTCCTTATTTTGCCGACGAAAGGATTCGGATGGACTCATTACCGGACAATTTGCGGTCTGTAGCCTACTTCGTAGGAAAATAATAATAATAACATGGCAGTGTGACTATGCGTCACAGGACCTACGAAGTAAGGTAGGCATTAGGACAGGCACTGAGCTCTTGGCAATCCCCCCCCCCCCGCCCCCGCCCCAAGTTGAAATCCTGCCTATATTAAGATGGGCACATGCAGCCCAAGCCAGAATCACCAGAGATTTTCGATTAAAACAGTATTGAATATTTTGTTGAAGATTAAAAGTGATGGGATTGAATGAATAGTTTACCAGTTACTGTGCTGATGTGAATCTGTGACACACCAACACACTCTGTGGCAGTGATTCTGTGACACACCAACACACTCCGTGGCAGTGATTCTGTATCCCTTAATCAAGGAATCAAAACTTGAAATGACAAGAAAAATTTAGACATAATTACACATGTAATGTTTTTGTTTAAATTATATCCCAGTGTGATATATAGTCAATATTCAAGAAGTACAATCAAAGTTACTTTATCTAGTTAAATTCTACCCAAAGAAAATAAATTAAGACCCTTTAAACATGCCGTCAGTGCCAGATGTTGAGTTTTATACAGCTATAGATCAGGGCTCTGGGTGCATATATCATGTTTCCATACCCTTAATGCACACAACAGCGGCAAAACAAAGCCTCCTTGAACAACCTATCTTTATACAGGAAATTCTTAACCCAGAAAATACCATTCTCTCTCAAAGAAAACAATTTACGTCAGGAAGGCCTTTTTTATTAAGCTAATTTTGTTAGGTAGGGGCCTACTTAGATTCAATAATTGTCATGAAATTTCTTTGGTTATATCTTAATTGCAACTATGTTTGTTCCTCAAACCTAACATGCTTGAGCTATACATGTATAACACACTTTCATTTGAGAGTCCAGACATTCCACCATTCATATGAACAAATTGTACTAAACATGGAATAATTAAATTCACACTACCCATTTCTACAGTATCAGTACTATGTTACTATCTGTAGCAGTTGAAACCCAGTAAAACTTAAACAATTAAAACCAGTAAAGAAATTTGTCTGTTGAATAACAGAAAATATGGTATGGAGATTTGAATGGGTAAACTACTAAACAACTTACATGATACCAACAAAATGTCCCAACACAAGCTGATAAATTCCTTGGGTGGCTTGCAGGACAGCTTTGTTTCACCCTCAGTAAAGTTTATCAGTGTTGCTCATAGGCTAATCTGAAGGATGATACCAGATCTTTCTATGTTCTGCTGGGTTATTGCTTCAGGCTGACTTAATTGGTTGATGTAGGATATTTCATCATCAGTGGCAATTTGACCTAAATTTGAAGCCTGCATGATTTGGTCTGTGATGAAATGTTTGGATGTGAAATAGGATACACGTTAAAGGCCACAGTTTACATATATCTATAACAATATACTGAATTGTGTGTATTAAGAATGGCAAGTTGCCTGGTAATAGCAGTGTAGATAAATGCACTAACAAATGATGGAAAATTAGCATTTCCTATTTCATTATCCCATCACGTTTTGTACTGTGTTATATATACAGTGAAACATACAGCCAAGGGTTCGCAATGGGCATGACAGTGCACTCGCTGAGCTATCAATAAATAATAAAAAAAATAATTATAAATCAAATTTTCATCAGAATTCGGTCAGCTCAGAACTTGCTGGTAACAATGCCCTAATGCACGTTCATGCCAAAAATAAAGGTTCTAATGTCAATGGTTCTCCTTATTTTGCCGACGAAAGGATTCGTATGGACTCACTGACTCATTACCGGACAATTTGCGATCTGTAGCCTACTTCGTAGGAATATCGCATATAGGGACATTTGTTGTATTATTTGGAAGTTCCGGTATAGATACAGGAACATGCATCTTTGCACGTTAAAATTTTGCATAAAACAGTTAAAATCTGTCTGACACGACTTTAAACCTATATTTGGCATGGGGGCAACGTGGATTCTGCCCCTCCCTGATGAATATTTCTCTGTGTATCTGGAACCACGAAGAGTTGGGTATACTGAGACTCAATGACTTTATAGGTATCGGTAATTATATTGGCCTGCTGAAATAATCACCGGAGTGAAGCATCATGTGCAATTTCAAAATGACGGTCATGAATGTGGCGCCAAAAAGTTGCGTTTTCGATGCTTTTCTTCTTGTTTTTTTATGTTTTTGTTTTTGTTTTTTGTTTTAATTCAGCCTAAGAGGAAGTGCATAAAATTATTTTAATTCTCATCAAATAATTTTTTTGCCTAACTTACCTAGCCATTATTTAGCAGAAAAACGCAGAAATACAAAAATAAAACATATAAAATCGGTGAAAATGCATGTTTTGAAATTATTGGAGCAGGTAAACTTGACAGAGAGTTATAGTGCAAAGACAGAAAAATGGTGTTGGCCCAACTCTTTGCTGGTATTGAGGCCAGTTCAACACCAAATACTGGTGTTGATCAACGCCAGTAAAGGATGTTGAAAATGACGATTTTGGTGTTCACTGACAAATACTGGCTCAAAACCAAATAATGGTCTTGACCTACGGTACACCATTAAAGGGAGTTGGAGATATATGGTGGCGGTCAAAATTCAATACTATTTATGGGTGTTGAGCTCAACAACTTTTTGGTGTTGATCAACACCATTTTTCTGGCTGTGTGTGAAAATATTCAGGCTGGTAAGGCAGAATTGTTTTACGGTTATTTTAGCACAATGACATCACGGTGACGTCATACGGGCCTATGACTTATCAGATTTTTTGGAGCCTAAGATTTTCAAAATTCTGATACCACTGGTTCATAAAAAAGTCTTTCTGTCCGGCTTGTAACGATTTTGATTATTTCCGTCCACCAATAGGGAAGCTCTAACAGGATGCATCTACAAATGTTTAGACAAGTGGATAGAACAAGACGAGGTAAAAATAATGATTTGATGTGTTCTCGTTTGCTAGATAATTCTTTAGAGTGTTTGTCACGTTGTGCAGGTATTTGTTGAGAGCGACCGCACCGTTGCCAGCAGTGATGTTCACGTGTCCCATACTGACTATCAAATCCGATACCAGGCAGTCTTAACCGTATATCTCATTTTATGCACATCATATAATTTAGCCTGCAATCTAATCACATTCAAAAAGATCAAATAGCATAGGCCTGGTTTTCTGCCGAATTTCAAGCATTTGATTCCAATTGATTTCATATGGAAATAATTGAGTATAATTGGTTCCAAACCAAACCGGTTCCATGTGGTTCCATAGTCAGACAATATGCTAATATTGGGAACGTCTTATCTCATTGCAGACTAATGATATGCGGTACTATTAATTATATTGATAAAGAAAAAAAAATGAAATTAAACACTATATATATGTACATAAGATAAATGCATCGTACCGGTAATAAAGGAATCCAGTTAGAAAAGGATTTTGGCTCTCTCTCGTCCGAAAAAAATATCTAACAGTCACCCACTTCATGGAGTTTGGTATTTTACATATTTCACATTTGAATGATACAAAACTAATTTCCAGGGGAAGCAACTGTACAGTACACGGCGTACCACCTAAGAGCTGGGAGTTACGTCCCTGTAATTGAGATTTGGCGCAGCTCAAATTATTAACTTAGGCTTACGCAAGGCTTGGAACGACATTATGAGCAGATTTGCGTGCTCTCTGCGTCACCAACAGTTTAACTAAAGGGATACATGAACTGGTGAAATATTCCCACTGGAGATTCAGTCATTGGAACTCCAGGGATTTCTCTCTCGTCGACTTTATGACAAGAGATGATTACAATTTAGACATCGTAAACTATCCCTTTCTGGACAGTAATATTCCAGTGGGACCTGCATATGGCGTATACATATATCGCCTAGTAGCATATGCTAGATCCTGTGCTATAAATGTGACGATTTTAATCAACGTCACAAAACACTGTTGCAGAAACTTATAAAACAGGGCTATACCACCAAGCGTCTTCACTCAAAGTTTCTCAAATTTGGCGATACATATCGCATGCTGATAACAAAATACGAGCGTAGCGTGCAAGATCTATGGCGTTACGTTTCGTAACTTGTGTCTAATTCCGCTTAACCCGGGGCTAGGAGCCGTATGAACCCGTGCACTTCAAGATCCTCATGGTACTCATATGAACAGTCACAATCAAAGCGTGACCGAGATACATCATTCTCTAGATGACGACTTTACAACGAATATTTTGAATTAAGAATACTGATCAGCGATACGGATTTGATATTTTTGGAAAATCATGATGTCTTGCCGGCATCATTGAAAACTGTTGACCGCTTCTCTCTTGCAGGAAACTAGCCTATGTTTATGTATACTATGATTGCCTTTTTGGATTTGATGCTAATACTGTTATATGGAATATGGAATAGGTCCTTGGATTATGGACGCGGATATTCTCTAATGGACGACGGCTGAATTATGAATGACGGACCAGACGCGTGTAATTTTGCCGAAATAATTGGAACTTTCGGGTCGGCAACGCTATTCATCGGGTAAAAATGGCGGATTCGAAGCGAAAATTGCTGCCCAGCGATAAAGCTTGGCCCGAGGTGGAGAAGAGTCATTAGTGTACGGTGATCCGTATAGTTAGGATTCTTTCAGGTCAACGTAAAGGGTGCGTTGGCGTCTGGGGTTTACTGGCGCTAGCCACACATGCCTTCGAACTTTTGGCGCTAGGTGGAGTGTAAACGGGCATCAAATCCCAGTCTTGGCTTTATTTTCACTGCGATCAAATTATCAACTGTCGAACGTTGTTTCGCCCTCATTTTGGCTCTAGTTCAACATTATCATTCGGTAAACGGATCTAACGGGTGGGAGTCGTCGTACTCGGGTGATCATGTCAAAATATTTTCATTTCCCTGGTGATGCCAACATTATTGGACGAATACTGCATGCATGTATTAACGCATCGTCGAATTTAGGTTTTCCGGTATAGTCTCAAATTTACCAAATGTGTGAAAGAAATTATCGTGCCGATTATCGTTTGTTACCATATTGTTTCACGAACCGCGGTCATGTACTCTAACTGACTGTAATGCTTCAGATTGACGTCACCCAATTTAGGACACGCGATCGGTCCTAAATTGGTTGACGTCAATCATGTCAAATAAGAAGTATACCTAATTCGCCTGGTTGTTTATCCGCTCAAGTTTGGTACATCCCAGAGACGAACACACATCATTTTGACTTCGTAAGAACCGTTTATAAATGGACTGTAGAGAATGTATGGCACTATAGGATATGCACCTGGGTTTATGAACCAGATTTATAATTTTGACAGCTCCAGCTGATCTCAACACTGTCATGCATATCAATGTGACGGAAGTATGATCGTCTACACAGTTTCAAAGACGATACTCCGAGCTTCCCAACAAGATGTGATATGATGAAAGTCTTATAATTGCCAACGACAGGCAATCGTTTAACTTTTTCGGTACAGTTATAGAAGGGTTAAAGGCACCATTCGCATATTTTTGCAATGAAGGATTATCCACTTCGTCATTCTTTCCCAAAACCATAAAAACTATACACTACAGTGTTCTTTTTTTTTTGCTGAAATCCCTCCGTCCACTGTTCCGTCCTTTCTGTCAAATTCCTGCCTCATGTTATTATGTTCTTTATGTATATTTCCTTGTACGTTTATGTTTGTTTTCTCTACTTGGTGCAGTTAGCCTTCGTGTATAATAGTGCTCAATAAAGTATCTAAACTACGGTATATAAAGATAAATTGTCGGGCACAGGTGACCTGGGCCTTTGGCGCTTTGGGCAATCACCAGGCTTGGTCCACGCCTTTTTCGAGGGCGTTTTGTTCAAGCCTAAAATCAGTAACTGGTATTATTCTTTAAGTGATTTATTAAAGTCATAACCAATAGCCAACATCCAGAAGCCAAACGTTCGTTTACTGCATGTTGAAGTAATGTAGCCAGAAATTTCATACTGAATTGACCGATTACACCATGATTTATAGCCCAGAAACTTTTATGAAATACATCAAACCATGAAGGAGGAACAATATTACAGAGGTGTACCAATATATCTTTCAATGACGAGAAATTACATGCCTAGAATGAACACAAAACATCACATGTAACTTTGCACCTCCTATCTGAAATTGCCAACTTCTAATAACATGTTTAGTTTATTTGGTGTGTTTCTATGATTCTCATTAGCCGAGTGGCTGTTTGAAAACCCATCACCCAACCAGAGATCAGCATGACAGTCGAAATTAACTTGCAAGTTTGCAACTTCAGACACAACAAACTGTTCAGCTTCGCACTTGGCAGAGCAACATGGCGTGTTTCTAAACATCACATCAGCCACAAACGGTAATCTATTGTGAAATGCCCTGTAAGCCGGTTCTTCATTAATAACTACTGCATATTTCCAAAATGAAATCTGAATATAAAAAAGAAAACTGGTTAAACGCAGATAGAAGTGGTCAACAGTTCTCAGTTCAGGATGTCGACGTAAAAAATCAGAATAGTTGTCACCAGAGAGGTCTGCTAATTGAGAATCAAGTCGTTGAGAGCCATGCGAAGATGCACACAATTTTTATTATGAATGTCAATTATTAGCACATTACCTTTGGTTTACGAATAATTACGATTTAACATATCCTCAAGCCTCATGAAATTTGCATCTTTAACGTACATGTAGGAGGATATACGGCGAGATCGATAAATAATCGATGATTGAGCGGGAATATGGCTAAAATGAAAATACTTCGACATGATCACCCGAGAATACGACGACACCCATGCACCCGTTAGATCCGTTTACCAAATGATAATGTTGAACTAGATTCAAATGAGGGAGAAACAACGTTCGACAGTTGATAATTTGATCACAAACCAAAGTGTACTATATGATTTAATGCCCGTTTACACCCGACCTACCGCCAAAAAATCGAAGGCGTGTGTGGCTAGCGGATTTGTGGAGCTTCGCCAGTAAACTCCAGACGCCAACGCACCCTTTATGATTCCTAACTATACGGATCACCAACTGGTGGGCACCTTGATGTAGGTACACTAATCCGACTCGTCCGACTCGGGCCAAGTTTTATCGCTGGGCAGCAATTTTCGCTCCGAATGCATCATTTGTACCCGATGAATAGCGTTGCCGACCCGGAAGTTCCAATTATTTCGACAGAACCCCGAGAGTTCCAATGATTGAATCTCCAGTGTGATATTTGCCCCCCATCGGAACCGAATGATAATCAAACTGAAAAAAAAATATAACAAAAAATACAGGTCTACAAAAACCTTTCCCCATCTTTACTTGTCTTGTAAGGTTGGGAGAGTGTTTTTACCCTTCAGCCCATAGGACTGTGGGGTCTTGTCGTTGCCATGTACGTACGTCCGTCCGTCCGTCCTAGCGTCCGTCCGTCAATATGTTCTTGTCCGCTGAATATCTGCAGATCTATGAAGTCGGGCCTGACCAAACTTTGGTGAGAGCTTCCTGAATGTTGACTGATGAAATGATTAGATTTTCAGATGATTTCATGATTTTTAATTATTTTTTTTTTGTTATTTATTGATAGTTCAGCTTTTGCACTGTTATCTATGCCCATCAACATGTTCTTGTCCGCTGAATATCTGCAGATCTATCGATTCGGGCCTGACCAATCTTTGGTGAGAGCTTCCTGAATGTTGACTGATGAAATGATTAGATTTTCAGATGGCTATGATGATTTCATGATTTTTAATTATTTTGTTTTTATTATTTATTGATGGCTTAGCTTTTGCACTATTATCTATGCCCATCGGGAACCCTTGGTTGCATGTCTCATTGTGACTTTTGAAGGTTCCCTGATACAAGAAAGCCTGGTCCATTCAAGATTATCATTGGATGGGCCCCCCCTCCCCGCCCTGGGAGCTTACATGATGCTCCACTTGTTCAACCTATGCACTACCCTTGGGAGGATTTCCCCACCCCTGGGACACTACATGTTATTGGACTTTTTCCTATCCACAGTTTCTCAGCTTCATGTGATATGTATGAGATGCAGTGTACATTGTTTTTTCACACACACACATGCGGAATCACCTAAAATTTATTCCTTTATAGTAATAACTAAGAGGTTGGTGACATTATTTTATTTCAGAAGTACAAGAGGAAATAACCGGCGGGGGGTTCCCGCAGTATCGAACCCCTGTTAGGTTTGAATTTCGCGTCGCCTTAAATGAAGGACAAGATTTTTCTTCAATTTTTCTACATCGATTTATCCGAAAGCTTTTGCACAAACCATATTTTATTTCAGAAGTATATGAAATAACTGGGAGGGGGATCTCTGCAGTATCGAACCCCTGTTAGTTTGAATTTCGCGTCGCCTTAAATGAAGGACAACATTTTTCTTCAATTTTGCTGTTCAATCATTCCATTCTACATCATATGATTTATCCTAAATCTTTTGCATGTTACTGTACATTGGACATTATTTAAAACGAGTGATTAGGAGAGCCCATTTTTAGCCTGACTCTGGGCAATTTTGAACCAGTTTGCATACCTGGAGCATATGCCTCCCCCCCCCATAATGATAATGGTGGGTTTGTGTCAATCATTGTGTTTCTATGCCATTAACTTGTTATCACACTTGTGCAATGCATAAATTGCCACTGATAAAGCTACACTTTCTTGCATGCTGTAATCCCAGCACAACACTCCCGTGAAAACAAAGTCTATTATATAGGGTACAGAAATCACACACACTGTATCCTCAAGGCTGTATCCAGGGATTTTTTGCAGGTTCCGATCCCAAACTCCCAGTTCCTTTTCGTAATTCATTATTGCGTGTCCAATTTTTTTTTAGTGAATTTCGGCGCAAAGAGCCTGTGATCAGTCACAAAACAGAGGTTTATTAACATGAAATTCATTACCCAGCTATGGAATTGGATCGATATTGAGGCTCCCAGAAGCTTTTTCTAGGAGTATTTTCTTCAGAAATCCTTTCAAATTGAACAACAACAACACTTTCGTTTTTTGTTTCATTAGAGTTTTGGGCGCCCATACATTTTCTGGAACTAAATTGGCTCTAGATCACAGTTGCCTGGCCTATAGGATATTGGATGGTCGATGTCTACGTATAATTATTTCCAATAAATTATGAAAATTAATAAATATAAAAAAAATATTTTTAAATCGATTTTTTTAAAACTATTTTTTCTAAGTGTATTTCTCTTTTATCTTTGACTCAGATAAAGTCATTCCCTATAATGTCAAGCCGAGTTACTACAGTTTTTTAATTATCTACCATACCCTGCCCTCTATGACATAGAATCTTTTATTCTATCTCATAGAGGGCAGGGTATGGTAGATAATTAAAACTGTAGTAACTCGGCTTGACATTATAGAGAATGACTTTAATTGAGCCAAAGATGAAAGAGAAATACACTTAGAAAAAATATTTAAAAAAAATCGATTTAAAAAAAATATATATATATTTATTAATTTTCATAATTTATTGAAAATAATTATACGTAGACATCGACCATCCAATAACCTACAGGCCAGGCAACTGTGCTCTAGATGCAGCCCTGATCCTACTTGACTAATAAAAACAGGCTGAGGGATCCACGCACCTTTTAGGTGCTTGCCTGCAATTCATGTTTATATCTGGTTTTGATCAGATTGAATGATCACAGTCGTATGACAGGAATTAATATTTTAGATTCCAGTTGGTCAAATACTACATTCTGTGGACATTCAATACAATATTGTTCAATAGTATCCGCCCTATAATCCACATGTGTTGCACGTGGAGCTTTCTTCGCCTCGAGTCGTCTGAAAAGGCATTGGCTACAAGGAATATTTTTATCTAGAGTTTACATTGTTCATACTGATTGATTTTACTCTCTACAGGTAAAGTGTGAGGAAGAGACCGGAAGTTAATCTTAATAAAATTAATACCCTATCAACGCCCACCCCCACATCTCCCACCGTATTATTCGCTACAGGATGTTACTATTATGACAAGCAACCTATGTCTGCTCATTTGGGCTAATCTATCACTATGAAAGAACTCGTGTTGTTTGAACACAACTTTGTGCTAAAATGGCTTCAACACAAACTCTTTTTGTTGAGTTCAGCATGGCTTTGTGTTAAACTTCGTACATCAACACAGAATCGTGTTTGAGCTCAACACAAATTGTTGTTGATTCTAACACAATTTGTGTTATTTTCAACACAATTCTTGTGTTAAAATGGCTTCAACACAATTTTTTCGCATTGACTTGTCGTCGGGGAGACTGAGAGAGGATCACCACCTACTAGTATTCACAAGGTTTATATCAGTCCAGATATCTAGGCCTACCCCGTGATATAGCGCGACACTGTCTAGACGGCGGCGACATCAAAAGATATTCGCCCAGTGTGGTATACGATTCGGCTGGGCCAACCAAAGAGATCCTACCTTGGATGTTCCCTTCAAGTCACTCAGAAGATATAGTATTGATGTATGTCCGTATTAATGCAAGATGGTAAGATCCTATAGCGACAATACAACTGGGGAGCATGGATAGAATATTAATTTATTAACATTGCCGAGGACTGTTCCGTGTGTCATACGGTAGTCAAAGTTTTCGAAAGGAAAAAGAAAACTGACGTTCTCGTACTTTAGCCTGGAACTACATACTGATGTCAACATCATTCCATTCCTCCCACTTCACGTGAAATGTACCAAACCACACTCAAAAACAAATCAAATTTTGAGAACGCAAACTCTGTTCTGAGGCGAGCACTTTTCGTCCGTCTGAGCTGGTCACGTGGGTATCGTCGTTTGATTGGGTCCTGTACATAACACAGGGTCGCAACTGTCACATTTGTTTCAAAAATAAATCGAGACTTACTAAGCAAGCGGGACACAATAAAAGCTAGCTATGAAATTATCAAATAATAACACAACTGAGCATTTAATGCGGGATATTCTTACCACGAACACCAACCTTTTATTTTGTGATTTTATTTTGACGATGACATCAGTAGTAAGAAAATCCGCTATAATATGTGGCGCGGGTAATGGGGCGGGTTATAGCGCCTAATCGGGAGTTTCACGAAACGACATCGTTGGAGCCGGGCATGCGCACTAAAGTTGAATAAGCCGAGCGCGCGCGGAGTAGTATAGAAAGGGCAAGTCGGGCCGTGTAGGATGGAGAACCAATGGGGTGGGAGGCATGGGGTTTTGACAAATAGATAGCCCGGAGCCCGGAATTCGCTTTAGACTAGTATAGGCTAACCGGGTATGCGCGCGCGGAGTAGTATACAAAGCGAATATCGGGTCGTATTGGAATGTGTGGCGCGACAGGGGCAAGAACATTTATATCATACAATTACAGCCCACACAGACTGCGAGAGGAGAGTTACTCAATATAGTAACATGGCATGGCAGGTCAAATGAGGACGATTTTCAAGAGGACAAATAACGGAAATACGAAGGAGGTGATGAGGAGGATGTCGTGTAGGACAATCAAGGAAGATAGTGGCTTATCAAGGGAGATAACTCCATTAGCGAGAAGTGATTTGCAGAACGCTGAGAGCTAAAATAAAAGTGAATTTGTAACATTTTAGTCTGCGAATCTAAGTGAAATTGCTGGCTGCTCGGGAGATTGGTTGCAAATTCAACGTAAACTAATCTCCGACTGAAATCTTTGTCCAAGTTCATCTGTTTCATTAAATTAGGTCAAATTGCGGAACTTAATGTCCCTCCCGGTCGACCTGTCTCACGAGCTTGTGGAGGGGGACATGAGTAGTAAGAAAATCCGCTATAATATGTGGCGCGGTTAATGCGGGCGGGTTATAGCGCCTATCCGGGAGTTTCACGAAACGACATCGTTGGAGCCGGGCATTCGGACTAAAGTTGAATAAGCCGAGCGTGCGCGGAGTAGTATAGAAATGGCAAATCGGGTCATGTAGCATGGCGAACCAATGGGGTGGGAGACATGGGGTTTTGACAAATAGAGAGCCCGGAGCCGGGAATTCGCTTTAGACTAGTATAGGCTAACCGGGTTTGAGCGCGCGGAGTAGTATACAAAGCGCATATCGGGTCGTATTGGAATATGTGGCGCGACAGGGGCAAGAACATTTATAGCATACAATTACAGCCCGCACAGACTGCGAGAGAAGAGTTACTCAATATAGTAACATGGCATAGCAGGTCAAATGAGGACGATTTTCCAGAGGGCAAATAACGGAAATACGAAGGAGGTGATGAGGAGGATGTCGCTTTAGGAATGCGGAAAAGCCAATGAGACTAGGAGCATGCTCCCGAACATGCAGAATGCTGCTTTGGAGGCTGCAGAAATTATCGAATCGGACGCTAATGCGTAAGTACTAATTGCGGATGTTTTCCCTTCACAGTAATATATGAAACCCACACACTGGTCCAGGTTTCCACGATACGTAGGACAATAATTCTACTAATATTATTATTTCACACCCTGTAAGAGGAAGACCCCTGAAAGGCACTACAACGAAGGCGAGGAAAAGCAGAAGGACTGCGAGCATCCGCACTCATCCACTTCTGACTGCCCGTGCGATCAACGAAACGAACTCCCTTCGAGCGGAACTGTTGTGCAACGGGGCGATCAACGCGGATGTTAGTGGGGGAGACAACTGAATATACGGCGAAGGAAAACAAAAGAGTTTTCGGTAAAAAAGACACAGAAGAGATAATTTTCAGTGTAAAATTAGACGAGATTGTTACCAATAAGAGTTGGCGGACGAATATGGATCTACTGGTCAGAGCATTGCAAGATCTATTATTAGATCAGGCTTTGTCAGGATTGGGTGAACAAGATCTGGTGAGGGTATACGTTTTTCAAAGAGGCATGAATACGCCAGCTGTCCTCAGTCTTAGGAGACGCGATGAATTAAGCGTTCAAGCTCTACTCCGTTCGTTCAATCTCACGAGGAGTTGTTGTTGACATGAACATTCGAAATTCACATCGGTACGATTAAACTGATATCAGGAGCGAAGATAGTCGTTATCACCGATATTCGCGTACGAAATAAGGAATCGATGTGCGCATCCAGTTATCGTCATAGTGACAGCGTATCTTGAAAACAACCTGCGGAAAAAGAGGATCACTTTCAGTTGTAAAAACGTGCAAATGAAGGAGTTATGTCTAAAAGCGGGTGTGGATTCTCATTTCCCCTGCGGTTTGTCGGAAATATAAAAATTTGAAAAATCCTTGAATATTAATGTTATGTTAATGTTATGTCATGTTAATGTTATAACACGAAGAAGAACCTCACGTGCGGGGCAAAATGCACGGTTTGCTATTCCAAAATGTGCGAGGAAACCGAACCACGAACTTGCAAAGACTGTCATCGCATTTGTCCCAAAGACGCGTGTTTCGACAAACATAAATTACGAAAAAAGTAAGAGAGACATCGTACAGTCAGTATGTCGGCACCTCTTCCCACTTCCCTTATATGTGTTGTAATTTTTACCTGTATATGGCGAGATTCTGCTGGTGGACGTTTCGTCCCCGAGGCCCGCCCCCTGTACATACCTTTTGGTCTTTGATATATGTTGGCATTTATGGGAAGTTGATGCTGGGTCGACATCGGGCCTTACAGACTAGTCTTTTGTGTTACATGCCGTCATTTTCAGCTGACGACGATACAGCTCACCAATTCCCAGTGTACGATTTGTCACAGCGAAACAGCTCACCAGTTACCAATATACGAGTTGTCAGAGCATTTCCATCATAGCTCTCTAGATTTGTATCTAATACCGCTTATGCCGGTGCTAGGGGCCGTGTGGTCATATCATCCAAGTTGCCACATGAACAGGTACAATAAAAGCGTACCTGAGATACAACACATATCACGAATCGTTAGATTCTTGGTATGTGCTTTAGAATTGGTTAACCGAAAGGCTATGCTGTGAAGTCATGTGGCTCTGTCAGTATGTCGGCACCTCTTCCCACTTTACTTATATGTGTTGTACTAAATCAATTTTCGAACAGTTTTGGCAGTGTACGAAAATGGTAGAGCGCAGTAGGCGGAATCCGTGCGGCCACGTATACGGTGAAATTTTTTGCAGCCCTTGTAATGTATATTATAAGGACGGCCATTGACGCTACATCGAGCCTCTGGAAGCTAAGTCTCGTCAAGAAAATTTTATTTTCTTCGATTTCGAGTGCAGAAATAGATGAAACCTTTCACATCCCAAACTTTTGCGTAGGTCATAAAGTTTGCGGCGAATAGTTCGAGAGCAGCCCTGTAGTAGGTGCAAAGTCAGAATAGTGGTATCAGAGAGAGAGACAATTGCTGAGGGCTTTTGTAAATGGTTATTCAGGTCAGTTTATAAGAGGTTTAAAGTAATCGGGCATAACGTCAGAAGTTACGACGCTCTGGAGGTACCTGATCCATAACACCCGATACGATTTACAACGGAAGCAAAATTATGAGTATATGTACGTGAAAAGTTTGAACATTAAAGTCATCTACTCGTTGAATTTAATCCCCTGTAGACTGGCAAACTCCCGTAAAGCCTTCGGCATCCGTGAAATAAAGAAATATTGTTTTCCTTTCTTCTAAAACAAAGTGGAGAATCATGATTACGTCGGGCCATTTCCCGATGCCAGGTATTACGAGGCCGACAGTATGTCGAGAGAAATGTTACCCTATCGTTCCTCGGATACCGATATTTTGAGAAAATTTTACCTCAAATTTAGAAAGCCGATTTTGGACCTCACCGAGTCAGCCCGCACCGCGTTAGACGAAGAGCTACACGGTGTCGATGTTTTCTATTGCATCGCCATCGCTAGCTTGTGCTTCGAAATATTCAGGCACCTTTCTTAGAGTTCAACACAATAGCGAGAGTTTGGAGTGGGGGTACAGTACTAAAGCATCAATATTCCCAAATTTCCATTCAGTGAATGAAGAGGATTATCTTTAGAACGCAATCCGAAGGGCAATCTTTGCGTATACAGCACGCTTTGAACGAAGGAGAAGAACGCGTTGGACGTTACAAACTCGACTGATTTGATCGAGACAACGGTGTGGTGTACGAGAACCATTCCTATTACTATCACGGTTGTCAGGTCTGTTACCCCACCGATGCGAGAAGCGCTAACTTATTCAGCTCCATGAAACAGATATATGCGAACACAATGAAAATTAAAGCGTATATACAGTCCTTAAGAATGCAAATGGGATCACGAGTTCCGCCGAGAATTAGCTTCAAACTCGGAGCTGCGATCATTCGTTGCCCAGCTCGACGTTCAACCCAGACTTGACCCCAAAGATAGCCTTTACGGTGGCATGACGAATTCTAATAGCTAATAGCGGATAGTAGTCTCCACGGACAAAAGTGTTACCGTTTTATGTATTTTTCTGTGGATTTCCATTGAATTAATGAGAAGTTGTGATTAAAAATACTTTTAAAAACCGAAAATATGTTTAAAGTCATCTCTATTAGGGGATGGGTTTGAATTTTCATCGTAATGAATAATCAATAAGGGAATAACATAGGTGTTCAAAGTCACCCCAAACACGGAATGAATTCGAACAGCTAGTTATTTATAAATATATATATTAACCATTCTATGAAACATTACCGAACAAACAAGGGTAGACCTGAGAAGGTATTTTGAGACTATAATATCACAAATTCATAAAGATTAAGTTGCAGAAATGAAACAAAAACCTAAAAAAGTGTTCAAAGTCACCCCAGTTTACGGTAATATGAAACTAAGTTTTAGCTTGATTTTGAACTTTTATAAATCAGCTAATCGTTGGATGACGCATATTCATATTCCATGCAAGTTACCATATGTACAATATTACTGCATATGTAGCAGTCACGATTCGTCATAGCGAACGGAATAACAAGTATCAGCGAAGTACAGCACTTTAAACACAACCACATCCTCATTGTCCATACCACAGCCAGGTGACCGTCCAGTAGTCATGCTGTCACAACTGACTGGCTATTAGCGAGTGCTTGAGCACCATTTTGTACGAACACAATTTCAGCTTTAAATGTGAAGAAGCAAGGATGCTCCTCGTGCTTATTGGGAATAAAATTCTGCATTCAGTACAGATATCTGTTTTCGCGTTACTCTTCTTTTTTGTTTCGTATGTGTGTGTTGTTGTTTGTTTATTTGCTGAAAATATTTAGACGCCCCCCCCCCCTGTTCCGCCATGCCTGTGTAATGAACTGCATTGTTCTTTTATGCTTTTGGTTATTTATAAGAAAAACTGATTTGTTGATTTTTTTGGTTGCAAACGAACAACGACGAACAACGACGTTTGATCGTTTTTCTGAAAGTCGTATTCTTTCCCAACTTCCGTACTCCTCTGGGACGGCGCTGACGCGTTTGAACAGAAATATGTAAACGCAAAAAAAGAAATAATATGAACACAATTTCTAAATTTGATAATCAGCTAATCGTGCAATAAAGCTAATGCAATTTCTATGTAAATCAACATCTAAAACAGTTATTGGTCATTGCGAACGGAACAGAAGAATGACCAAATAGAGCACCTTAAACCAAACAGCAACGTGCCCCTCCAGTGCAAAGTCGCCGCTCCGTAAATTACAAGCGTAATTCAGCCGTCGTCCATTAGAGAATATCCGCGTCCATAATCCAAATTACAAGCGTCTGGTCCGTCATTCATAATTCTGCCGTCGTCCATTAGAGAATATCCGCGTCCATAATCCAAAGAACTATTCCCTATTCCATATAACAGTATTAGCACCAAATTAAAAAAGACAATCATAGTATACATAAACCTGCAAGAGAGAAGCGGTCAACAGTTTTCACTGATGCCGGCAAGACATCATGATGTTCCAAAAATATCAAATCCCTATCGCTGATCAGTATTCTTAATCCATAATATTCGTTGTACAGTCGTCATCTAAAGAATGATGTATCTCAGTCACGCTTTGATTGTGACTGTTCATATGCGTACCATGCGGATCTTGAAGTACATGGGTTCATACGGCCCCTAGCCCCGGGTTAAGCGGAATTAGACAAGTTACGAAACGTAACGCCATAGATCTTGCACGCTACGCTCGTATTTTGCTATCAGCATGCGATATGTATCGCCAAATTTGAAAACTTTGAGTGGAGGCGCTTGGTGGAATAGCCCTGTTTTATAAGTTTCTGCAACAATGTTTTGTGACGTTGATTAAAATCGTCACATTTAACACAGGATCTAGCAAATACTACTAGGCGTGATATGTATACGCCATATGCAGGTTCCACTGGAATATTACTGTCCAGAAAGGGATAGTTTACGATGTCGAAATTGTAATCATCTCTTTTGTCATACAGTCGACGAGAGAGAAGGCCCGCTTCATTTTATAGAGATATAGGTCTAAATACGATGTGCCTGTAGGGTTATCTGTAGTTTCCTTCAAATCCAGTGAAGGTGGATATATATCCTTCACTGCGTCATTTATATAGCGATTATCCACAGCGAGAAGATCGTCTATATAGCGTTTGGTGAATGAGAAGGAACGGGCTTTGAATGGATCGGTTTTTGAAGCGCCTGCATATAGTCATATTCATAAGAGAACAGATATAGGTCAGCCAACAGGGGTGCACAATTAGTACCCATTGGAATACCTATATGCTGCTGATATATTGTGTTGCCAAATTTCACATATATATTATTAATGAGAAATTCAAGCAACTCTATAAACAAAGAAACATCCCATGAATGATATCTCTTGTATGTAGTAGAGCTAAAGAATGCTTTATGGCATCTGACATTAATATATCTACGATCATTTTTCTTGAACACAGATACCATCAATGAACTTGGACGGACAATAAGGTCCCGATGAGGGATTGTAGTATAGAGAGTCGAGAAACCCCATGTGGATACATGTCTATACGGTATGTGACCTTTAGCATCAAGTTCTTCCGTAAGACATTTTGAGTTTTTGAACTCATTGAAGACCTATTCCATATTCCATATAACAGTATTAGCACCAAATTCAAAAAGACAATCATAGTATACATAAACATAGGCTTGTTTCCTGCAAGAGGGAAGCGGTAAACAGTTTTCAATGATGCCGGCAAGACATCATGATGTTCCAAAAAACCTATCCTACAGGGCGGCGCGAAGCGCCGCGGGGGGAAAACCCGGCCTGTATATCTGATCACATTAGGACCAAAATCATGAAAACGTCGCCTAGCTTTTGTTGCAACTGGGGTGGCTGAGCCCCCACCCTCTCCAACCTGGGGGGGGGGGGGGCTGCAGACCCCCATGCCCCCCTCCCGCTTCCGCCGCCCCTGGGCCAGAATGGGTAAAGACTGAAGAAGACAAAGACGAGTACGTCGCCCAATACAAGATTCACGAGAGTATCGAGCTGGACAAATCCAACATTCAAAAGAATCCCGGATTGAGGGCGATCGCCAAGCTTTGCATGAACAGGGAAATAACGAACATTACAATTGATTTTGATCATGGTGGTTTTGTTCGATGCAGTCAGAATAAGATAAACCGTAAAATTTTAGAATGTATCATACCAATCGTTTGTTTGTTCATTTGTTTAAGTTTCTGGGAGAAATTTGGGCAGAGAAATGGACTACGGCAATCTGCTTTTGTCAAGTCCGCGGAGATCTTCTCCAAAATGTTGATCGACACCCAGAATGTCAACGAAAACGCGATTTTGATGGATTTGGGAGTTTAAAGATGATTATGTTGAGACCAGACCTTCTTCCAACGTTTACCACAGCGCACGCGAGACTTAAACTTTAGGATGTTCTAGAACAGTTAGACGGCATGGTTTATACTACGACACGGATTAGGAATGTTTTCCACGAAAGCGGGCGAGGAAATCCCAGAATCGGTGACTTTTTAGGCCAGCTCACCAATAAGCTCGCGGCGAGCGACTCTCTCACCAAATTCGCTTCAGGCGGACCTAAAAATTATTGCTACGAAGCGAAACTGGGTATGTTCGTTTGTAAAGTGAGGGGACTCATCCCGAATGCTCGAAATAGTCATGTAAACTTATGTATGACGTTGTTGCTGATCATGAAGAAAAAGATGCGAACTATTGATGACCAAATAAAACAAAACAAACAAAATCAAAATATATCTCACAAGAATGGTAGACGATGCAATTGAACGGTGCTACTCTGCGATTTGGATTTAAGGTTTTTGTGAAGCGTCTGATTGTCATTCTAGCTCATCTAAGAAGAAATAACGCAACGGCGTAGTGAGTACGTCTTTTTTCATATATTTTATTATTATTCGTCAAAATCTACTAATACTACGTCATATCAATATTCACCCATCCCAGAAACTAAACTATACAACATACAGCTACACTTTGCAACATTTCTTTGTCGTGATCTGTCTCGTGTATATGGCAACAGACAGGAGTTAATCACTTCCGAGTCGGAGCACTCGAGCTACTTTGTTTATAAATATTAGAGCAGATATTTATGGATTTTATAACCTGTGATTTTTTCGGCATTTCTGGTGAATTTGATATTTCAAATTGCAGATGAGGCTTCAAACTGTACTTTCTGATGCTGATTTGGGCCACTTTGGTGACAAGATGTATGAGGAGTGGGGGTGAAAAGGCTCTCTATGTACAAGATGAATGACGTTCGGTAACGTCGGTCAGCCTTCAATGGCGAGAAGTTGAAATTTCCATGGTCAACTTCCGTCAAGACTTTTACAGTTAATGTAAACCTGGAATATTGTCATGCCAAGTGGATTTATACATCAAATATCTTCTGTATACTATGATTTATCCTTTTAATTTGGTGCTAATGTTGTTATATGAATTAGGTCTTTGCATTATGGACGCGGAAATTCTTTTATGGACGACGACTGAATATTGAATGACGGACTAGACGCTTGTATTCTATTCTAGCTAATACATAACAAGTAACGAAGATGATAGTGGATTGATGCCATGTGCACGATTTCAGAGGTCTTTAACCCTATCTGGCCTGGGCTTTTCGGGACCTGTCCAGGCCTGGGGAAGGGGCATTTCGGACTCCTCTAATTATTTTTCTTATCCCTTGAGCTAGGGGGATGAAATTTATCCCACTATACCCTTGAATCAATCTATAATGTAAAAAAATCCAAGATGGTCGCTATAACGACGTCACATCAAATTTCGGTCAGATTTTTCAAATTTTTCCACAAAAACTGCGTGATAAATTAGTAAATATTAATGTGATGTGAAATAAAATAGTTTTTGCCCACTTTTCATCACGGAAAAGCAGAAACTTTGAAACTCTGGCACCCCTCGTGGCCGCCATCCTTGAATTTACCCATGGTCCTCTACTCGGGTGGTTATGTAAATAGGCCCAAAATGACCCCAATATGATAAACTATCAAGTCACGGAGTGTCAAGTTATGTCGTTCCGGAGATAGCGCAGAAAGTTGGGAGGGGGGGGGGGGGGCATTTGGTCCCAGGCTTGGTTGGGTTAACCGAAGGTTGTCTAA
>JAVTVY010049030.1:0-22669 GCA_036873755.1 Hanleya hanleyi | reverse complement strand
GGGGGGATTTGGCAAAATGGCTCCCTCCCAAACTTTCTGCACTATCTCCTCAACGACATAAAATTGCTGACACTTCGTGGCTTTATAGTTTTTCACATTGGGGTCATTCTGAGGCTATTTGCATAACCCCCGGGCAGCGGATCATGGGAAAATTTAAGAGGGCGTTCACGTGGGGTACCAGAAAAATGATGTTTTCGTCGTTTTTCTTCGCAATTTTTGCTTTTCCGCTATGAAAAGTGGGCAACAATATTTTATTTCACATCACATTAATATTTACTAATTTATCACGCAGGTTTGGGGAAGAAATTGTATAAAAGAAAAATTCGAAAAATCTGTCAGAAAAATCGAAAAAAAAATGCCGTTTTTAAAAATGACATCACTTGGACGACATCAAAGCGGCCATCTGGGATTTTTTTATTTACATTTTCCTGTAGAGTTTGAACCAAGGGTATAGTGTGGTAAGTTTCAGCTCCCTAGCTCAATGGATAAAAACAAAGTAATTAGAGAGAGGGAGGCGAAATGGCCCCTCCACATGCCTGGACAGGTCCCGAAAAGCCCAGGCCAGATAAAGTTAATTTTAACAATCTCAACCTAAGCTTCATGTATGACCGAACATGTGTAGACTGACCATCTGCATATTATCCCTCTTACATTCGGCTTGAATGCCATACAACTTGTTCTGTGAAATATTATTAACACCTTCACTAAATCAACACATTTCAATGCAAAAACTTCAAAATTGGAAAACTCATAAATTGGTTCGGTGTCGCGCAGAGATTTGTATGATCATTCAACGCCAGGATAGAACAATTTCATATAGCTAGACAGATCAATGCAATTTTTTTATGGTCGGAAAGATCAAATTAATGCGAGATACATGTAAACTATGCAAAAATAATCAGCTCTGTCACATTTGCTGCCTCAGCCTCTCCAAAGGTGTTTTGCGCTGCATTTATTTACCGTTGCAGGGGTATCTCCATTTCTGCACGAAACTTGTCCGTTCAACGAACTGACGTGCCCTAATTATAATTAAACGCAACATTAAAAGAGCGAGAGAAAACGATGACGGGTTACTGACAAGCAGTCATATGACCCCACAGACAAATATATTGACTGTATATTTCTAAAAACATCACAAGAACCAAAATTGATCTCTGCAGTGATTTGTATCCCAACCACGCTTTCATTGGGGGTGTTCATGTGGATATCTTAGTTGACATGAACCCATGGTCCCTAGCACCGGCTTGAGCGGCATAAGATACAAATAGTTTAGAACGATGATGTGATAACCTTAGCAAGTCATAGTTTAGAAACTATGTGACCGTCTGATTAGCAAAAAAAACGACCCAAACGAGGAAGTATTATATAATGCTCGTTCGAATTCAGAACAAATACCCGAGAGGTCCGACGGCGACCCAGCTCTTCATTCTCCACCATGTTTTCAAGTCACAAAACTACGATCACAGTGATGTTTACAGACGGCAAGCCTCGGAGACGAAACAGCCACCATCCGAATATCATCATATATATACAACAATAAAACACAACATTAAAACCGCCAATGATTGGGGGTGGTTTGTAGCAGATTATCATAGATACCACATGATGTGTAATGATGTATCGATGAATCACGGTTGGTATCAATTCGTTCATCTAGACCGTCTCATCTAGACTCCGGCACATTTTCGGGAGATCCTAACCGTTAAATGGAGAGGCGCGAATTAGAACGAAACGAATGCATCAAATGGCTTGTTGCTGCCCTGTTTGTATCTACGTAATAACCAGTTCGTCTTGTTATCCTTAATTATAGCTATGAAATTCCACACAAGCAACTGAGAAGACAATATGTAATATTTCTGGTTAATGGATCACTGCCTCCAGAAGATTATCGCGTTCGTCGAAAACAACGACGAAGCTTGAAGAATCTGCGATTGCGAGGATTGCCACAGACATGCCTGACAGATAATTCAAAGACATCTTTCCCAATACTCAGAGCATATATCTCATAAAGTTTTGAGAAGAAATCTAAAGCATTCAAGACCATCGGAGTTTTTTTATAACGCATTTGTTGACCGAGTATTTGCGAAGTTTTATAACAGATGTTTTATGTTCAATTGTCTCCAAATAGGCTGCCTAATAAATTTCAAAATAAGTTTTTAGTACAATTTGGGACACTTCCACACGGAAAAAAGGCTATACATGTTAGAAAATCTGTCACTGGGTGAATTGCAACCACCAAAACAGATATTAAAATTAGCAAATCGGCCAACAACAATGCTGGGTACCCGAATGTTTTCTTTTTCTAGTTGAGATGCCTGAACTTACAAAATAATCTCCCATGTACTGTTGAAAGAGCTCGCAAAATAAAACTCGCAGGGCATTAGCGGAGGAATATATAGACTTTATAACGAATCTGTTGTCGATGACATTACATTGATGAGCTAAGGCCATCCCGTTCCCTAGGCTACCAATTATGTCCAAGATATTGGGACGCCTTATTTACATCCAGGCTTTGTGGAGAATATCAGATTAGAATAAGACTCTCACGCACATTTTTCATATCCCGAAGGCTTGTGATATTTTTCTGATAAAATGGGATTCTCTTAGACGAAATTGTGAGGCTGGCCGATAACTGCTAGCGCGGTCAATACTTGGATGGTTAATCGGGAGATGCATTGGCTTGGATGATCAGTGTCTACGATACACGATAATAGGAACTGAGGAAGCTTTCGTGTCGTGGACCACGCGGACACCGTAGTGATATGCAAGGAAATTTATTGGAAAAGGCGTTAAATCTTACTTACCCACACACAATGGCTCTAGTTTAATCAATCATTCAACGAAGATAGAAGTGGGGAATTTATCGTTTAGTAAACGGTATTGACTTCAGTCCGCAGATAAACAAATTTCTTTTTCATGGAAAACGAAACCACCCAGGCGTCAATACACATACGTCCAACATAATACTTATATCGCGAAACAACTCTCGCGATGCAAATTAGGTTGACCATTCAAGTTCAATTATAGCAATGTGTCGTAACATACATTAGGAACTTTAGTCCTCGATTCCAGAAGAGAAGATCTTAGAATATATTGCAATGGACCGAAGACGCCTACCAAATAGTTCTGTGAATTGGAAAAGGCATTCGATATTACCATGAACATCTCATACGGTATATTTGTATGAAATTCTGAAGCGATTAGCCAACTTTGAAATTTCTGTCGAAAGCCTCGACTAATGGCGTTTCCATGGAAGCTGCGGGTAATTGTTCATTTCAAAATCATCTCATTTTGCATCGTGGTGTCCGAAAACATACATATAGCCAGTTTCTCCGTCAAAACTCCACTACATGAAAATCCGACAAATTTGATCGGTCATTGGCTTCGGTTTGAAAAAGACAAACCAAAGTAGCGTGAAACAATTATAATCTTCGATACATTGGAACCGGACTTCTCGATGAAAACACCCTGCGTTGAGGCAGACATCACTGACCTTCGTGACCTTCCCATCGTCAATGGTTTTTTTTGTGAAATGAACCAAAACAACGTGTTTGTTGAAGGAAAAAGAGTAAATGATGCCCCCAGGAATAAATAGGCTTTCGCTCGAAGGAAAAGGAAGACTGGGAAAAGTGACAATTCAGAGGACAATTTAAAGACCTCGAGCAAATGATCATTTCGCTCCAATCGGTTCAGCGGTTATAAGGAAGAAGCTCCTAAGAGTGTTTTGGGGGGTAAATACAAGATGGGCGCTGGGGCTTTCGACCAAACAGCTTCGTGAACTTGACCCAAATATATAGTATGGAAAGTTTCTACCCTCTATCCCAAATAACAACAATAAACAGGGCGAACGAAATGCCGCCCCCCACCCCAGGCTTGGACAGACCCCTAGTAGGGTTAATCTAGAAGGCTGAAACTATTGAAACTATCCGCAATATAACTTCCCGTAAAGCCGTACTAGATAATGGAAAACCATCCACGATAGCCACTTTGATTATGTGACAGTAAAGCCATTTCTAAAGCTATATTTTCGACTGATTTTTCGATCAAATTTTCCAACTCTTTCATCCATGTTATTTTTCTTTAATTAAATATTCATTTAGGTTTTGATTATCTGATGTGAAGTAAAATAACTAAATAACGTTTAGCGCTTTTATGACTGAAGAGGTAAACATTCGGGAGAAAAACTGCGAGAATGCTACCCTTCAGTCAAACCATGACGATCACCATTTTGAGTTTATTCATGATCCTCTGTTGGAGCTGTTTACTTATAGGCTTGAAATTAATCTGTATAGACTATAACTTTGCGGATTGTGCGCTATGAATTTTGCGACGTTTCAAAGCAAAAGTTTGGAAGGGGAGAGTTATAATACCCACGGACGTAACAGCATTACCCAAGCGAGGCAATGGTGTCATCATTCAACACGCTGAAAACCAAAATGTTGAAACTTACTCCTAAAGTATTGAAATGACCCTTTAAAGTTGTCCACAGTGACTGTTCTTAAACGTGTAGTCACTATGGACACCGTTAAAGCGTTATTTAAGTTATTTTAGTTTTAAGCGTCAATGACCATATGTTATAATAGTGTCGTTATTTAAGCATTTTGGTTTTAAGCGTCCATTACCATGTTATAATATATAAGTAGTGTCCCGACAACTTTAACTGTAGCCTATAAAGCCAAGAATGTTCAGATCGGGACGATTCCCAGTTTCTACTATAACTGTCTTTCCGAGACGTAGACATCGTTAACTGGAAAAGACAAAGTATATAGACGTCGACAGAGGAAAACGGCCTTCCCCACCTACTGAAAGAGTCTATATGGAAAAGGATTTGTTTGCTGATCGCGACTGTCTAATGATTGTCGGAACCGACGCCTGTATCTCCAATGTGGAATAGCAGGCGTCAGATTGGGCATTCAATCACCAGTTGCGGTCCATGCAAGAATTTCCTCGTCAATAATTGAAAGACTTGTCTCGCTTGATAGCACCAATTCCAAATGTGTATGATATAAAATATTTAATAAATACACAATATGGTTTCCTACAAGAGAGAAGCGGTGGATGGAAGCTTCCTCGGGGCATCTGAGGCCGATATTATGGCAGTAGAATTTGTGAATTTGCTTAAAAGTTCCATAATAATTCATCAGTGAGTGGTTAAACATTTTATGGAGCAAATTGAGGACACCATGGTTATTTACACAATATTGCGTGATGTTTGGAAGTGTCCAGCGAATAGCTACATGTATAACACTGAATTAATATGGATATAGCATTATTTTCATGTTCAAGCCCATTTTTTTTACTTTGTAATGTCAAAGTATCTTCAAATTACCATATAATGTGGTATTTATACACTCCTGGTGAAATATGAAATAAAAATGTGGGGTCACAATACATTTTTTTTTTCAAATAACAGTTGGATAACGGATAAACTCAGCTTTTCCCGCACTAGGTTGGGGAGGGGGTTGGAACTGGGAATTGGGATGAAGATGAAAATATTCTAGAGATTCAGCTCCAAGGCGACATTTACAAAGTTGCTTTTTGGCTACAAGTGAATAAGTTTCGGGGGTATCGCAAGCATCCACTATTGTCCACCTACCATTCTCTGCCTTCCAACCGATGAATCCGACAGGCTCAAAGGTGATGGTACGATAAAGCGGCATTTTGGCCTATACATGGTGGGGTTGAAATCGAAAAAATAAAATGTCCTCAAAATACTTGTGTTTTAATGTAACGGCAAGGGAAAATATAAGTACACAATATGTGAAAGTTTTAGTTCGATTGCGTTATGATTATAGTTATGACATGAAACTGAAATCCACAGATTGTGCTATTTCGTGAAAAACATTTAGACGCATTTAGACGCGAAGGACCCATTGGACCAAAACACTATTTATCCTGCTGTTGTGCGGCAACATTATATCCCCACTGCCGGAAAATCTTTTTGGTCCTAGGAGTCCTTCATACTAAAAAATGAAAAGTTATAAATCATAACGTTTGAAGTTTTCGTAAGTAGATTAAAGCGACAAAATACCATGTTACAGTTGTCCGTAAGTCGTGGTGTAGTGGATACAAGCGTTGAATCACAAGCGCCTGGAACTTTTCTTTTACCGACTTCGAATCCCAGGAGGGCAACATGTGTGACGTCAACAAGTTATTTCAATCATTCTCGCTTTGTAAAAAAAAAATATATCTGAAATAAGATTTAGGCTATCAGTATGAACTAATTAAAAGTGAAATAAATATTGTTTACCGATGACACGATACCATGTGGACATTACGGGCTAGTCAAACGTTGAAATCGAACGATCAGTCGCTACCCGTTACAACGGCAATATATTCGCCTAAATTGTGTATTTGTTCTCCAATATGTGCATGTAAAATCGAATGCAACGTGGTGAAATAATAACACATTGGTACCGAACATATGGCCTTTTTTCATCGTGACATTTAGTCCGTTGATTGACAGTTGACGCCGACGACAAGTTGTACATTGCATTGTGATTGACAGATGGCGACAAGAAATCTACATTCATATAGGTCGGCTGGCTATGGGCAAAAACCCCTCCTTACCATACCATCTCCTTTTTGTCAGAACTATTTCACTTTGGAGCGACTAGTAATACGAATAAATGGTTCTCCTCTGTTCTTTCCTAAATAAGTAATAGGATCTGCTTCGAAAGATTAAAAATGTCCATGTTATGGCTCAATAGGCAACATGATCTACTCCCTCAACGGTGGTGTTATATGGAAATTTCTGGTCTACACTCATCCTCTGTAACTTCAGTAATGCATCACAATGACTATGCCATGTCTTTGAAATTGCATACAAAAGCGTCAAATTAGGGTAGAAAATTCGTTCATTAAATTGCCGTGATATGGAAAGACCAAGAGTGCTGTATGATCGGTTCACTGTCATCTAGCACTCTTTGATCTCATTCAAATTATGCATAATTCAATATCCTGGAGTGTCGCCTTTGATATGATAACTAACGATATGATTTTGGCAGCTTGCGGCAATAGTTATTTCAGCCTGTCAACATAAAACAATAGACTAATTCGTCTACAAACTCGGCTACTATTTTAATTGAACGTAAGTAATAATCACATCATATTAAATTGTATCTCATTATGCTACAATGATTCATTGATTAAGATTTCCCTGAAATTTCGTAGAATAATTTCGGATGAACAATGTATGATTGAGCACATTAGAGTAGATCGACGCCAAATGTATTGGTCGCGTAGATCTGTGGGCGCAGCTGAATGTGAGATTCACTATATTTGACTAATCTGGTATGTCATACTCACAGCTCCTTTGTAGTATCTTCATACCATAATTTTATTGTTTGGATGTTATTCTATCATGTTACCGTTCACTATGAATAACCAACATGGGCTATAACTCGCACCCAGTACGCCGATAATGAAACTGGGTAGAGTATCTGTTCTCAAGGCATAGAGTGGAAAATTGATTTGGGCCCGTGTGTTTATGGAATCAGTACTAGGATCAGTCCGCCAACGAACTTTTCAGAGGTGCACATAAATGGCCGTTTGCTCACTGAATTCAATGATTGTCAAGCCGATTTTCTCCCATATGTTTTCTAATACTTAGGAAATGAAATGGAATATATTTTATTTGAATAGGTCGTGAATATCGGTATTATTGAACGACAAACGTTAATTCGAACGTCTGTCACTTCTGCCGACAACAAACTACATGCAGTGTTATAGTTTTTATTGGTCACGTCCTTTAGAGCCAATCGCATTGTCGTTCTTTCTCGGAAGCGCCAAGCTGTTTTTCATTGTGAACCACCCAATGAAACTGTTTTTCTCGCGCGGTCTCTTTCTTCAAACTCCAAAGACAGAATGTTGTAGTCGACACAAATAATATGGTTGCCTTGCTGGTCTTATATTGATATCTATGATCACCCGCTCTAAACAATTCCCCCTCTATCTTTTTGAGGGCAGATACTTGTGTTTATACAGACATTTGTCAGCGAACAGATTAATGATTCCAGAGATTAAATAATTATAGATCTACAATAATATGTAAACTTTATATCCCCAGCATGGCCAGGACAAGGAATGACAATGAATGAAATGCATTTTCCTGACACGCATCGGACAAAATCGAATCAGACCGGAGCGCAACTGTACACAGATTAAACCATAACAAGTGAAGTGGTTGATTACAATCATTCTATGAAAACTAGCCCAGAAAGCATACGCCTTAGTCGCAGAATAACGCACTAACTAAATTGCTAAATCAGGCAAAGCATACACAATCTCTGGTCTATACAGATGGCTACTGTCTCTTCGCTCTTCCTTTAACCTTCATGTAGGTTAACCTTTATTTAGGTTAAGTGACACAACATGAATGACTAACAGTTTAATGTGTACCATTGCGTCAATTATGCCTACCTACCATTCTGTGCCGTCCAACCGATGAATCCGACAGGCTCAAATTTTGGTCAAAACAATTTCACTTTGGAGCGAGTAATAATAAGAATAAATTGTTCTGTTCTGCTAGATGTCAGTCTTTTGTTCACTTTTACCATATGTTGTGGCGTCTTGACATTAATAATAGGATATTCAGTCTGCTTCGAAAGATTAAAATCTCCCCATGTTATGGCTGCATAGGCAATCTGATTTACTCCCTTAACGGAAATGTTAAATAAAAATTTCTAGGCTAGACTCATACTCTGTATCTATAGCAATGTATCACACTGATGACCTACACCCACGTCATTGAAATTACATGCAAAAGCGTCAAATTAGGGTGAAAAGTCATACATTAAATTGCCTTAATTTGGAAAGACCCTGAGTGATGATCGATTCATTGTCATCTAGCACCCTCTGATCTCATTCAAATTATGCATAATTCAGGAAGTACCCTGGAGTGCCGCCTTTGATATGATAACTAACGATATGATTTTGGCAGCCTGCGGCGATGATTATTTCAGCATGTCAAAATAAAACAATGAACTGATTCATCTACAAACCCGGTCTCCGATCACGTTTTTAATTGAACACCAGCAATAATCACCTCATATTAAATTGAATCTCATCGCGTTACAATGCTTCACTGATGAAGATTTCACTGAAATTTGGTGAAATTATATCGAGCAATGCATGGTTCAGCACATCAGGGTATATCGACACCAAATGTATTGGTCGCGTAGATCTGTGGACGCAGTTGAATGTGAGATTCAACTCGCTGTCCATTTGTAGTATCTCCATACCATGATTTTATTGTTTGGGTGTTATTTTAGCATGTTACCCCTCATTATGATAACATGGGGTATAGCTCACATCCAGTACTCCGATAATGCAACTGGTTGGAGTATACACACAGCTATCTGTTCTCAAGGACAAAGAGTGGAAATTTGATTGTGGGGTGAGCTGCGTATTGGTTTCAGCAATATGATCAGGCCGGCAAAGAACTTTCCAACGAAGCACAAAAATGACCGTTTTCCCACCAAAATCAATGATTCTCGGATTTGTCTTTTAGAGCCAATCACATTGTCGTTCTTTCTCGGGAGCCCCAAAGTGTTTTTCACTGTGAACCACCCACTAAAACTGTTTTTCTCTCGTGGTCTCTTTCCTCAAACTCCAAAGATATCATGTTGCATTCGACACTAATAATATGTTTGTCTTGCTGGTCTTATATTGAAACCTGTGATCACCCGCTATAAATGATTTCCACTCTATCTTCTTGAGGGCAGATACTTGTGATTATACAGACATTTGTCAGCGAACAGATTTATGATTTCAGAGATTAAATAATGATAGACCTAGAATAATATGTAAAGTAATATCACCAGCATGTCCAGGACAATGCATGACAATGAATGAAATGCATTTTCCTGATACGCATCGGACAAAATCGAACGCGACAGGAACCAAATTGTACACAGATTAACCCATAACAAGTGATGTGGCTAATTACAGGCATTTTATGGAACCTAGCCGGAAGGCATATTCCTCAGTCGCAGAATAACGCACTAACTAAATTGCTAAATCAGGCAAAGCATACACAATCTCTGGTCTATACAAATGGCTATCGTCTCTTCGCTCTTCCTTTAACCTTCATGTAGGTTAACCTTTATTTAGGTTAAGTGACACAACATGAATGACTAACAGTTTAATGCGTACCATAATATCGATACTCTCCTAACCCCCTCAAGCTTGGGTTGGAGGGAAACGGCATTGTTCTCCGAAAAGTACGAGCTGACAACACCCTATCATACTTTGGTCATTTTGAGCCTATTTGCAATCTCCTTCGAGAAGGGACTTCAAAGCCGCCCTGGATTTTTTTTCACATTCTCTGTTAGAGTTCGAGCATTCTCCCCCATCCTCCTCCCCTAGAATTTATCAGAATTGGTCTTGCGAAAAATCTTCATGGACAACGGCTGGTTACCGAATGTAGGATCTGAACCTTGAATCAAGCAATTAAAGTTGACTCGCACGTGACCTATTCTAAGTAATGCATACTCGTTGCAAATGTTACTCTTCCGTTAACTGCCTCTCAGTCTCATCTAGAGTGATGATGAGATCAAATACGGACACAGGTTTCAGCCATCAATAATCTATTCAAAGCAAAATGTGTCAGTGGTTGGATGTTATTCATGGAGTCAGGATTTATCAAATTGAATTATCGAACCGGCGGCGAAGGTTGCTGGGAGCTGGAATATATCTTTCTTGCCAGATGCAATGTTTGGTGTAGTGAAAACGAAGTTTCGTTCCCAGCCAACACAATAATTTGCTGTAGTCAGTAGTTACCGAATACATAGATTTTCAACGATATCTCTTATTGATGGCATCAAATGAAGTATAATGTTATCCCATTCGCTAGGCAATAAAATCAAGTTAAAAAAAAACAGGTTATACCTTCTAAACATGCGAGCCTTGTGAGCAAGACAAGATTACAATAACGCTGTTGGTCAAACTGACGGGATCACGGAGAACTGATGGTATTTTAATGAGAATGTAATTTTTGACGCAGAGATTGTATGGCAGGCCGAGGACGGGGACAACTTTGACAATAGTTTAATCAAGCATTCACCGGAACGGAAAAGTGGGCAATCTAATCGTTTTGTGCACGTTATTTACATCAGTCCGCACCATAACAATGTAATATAATCCCACCAGGTGGACTGCATTCAAACGCGAGGCAGAAGTTCAGCGGCCTCTCACTGTGTTACGAAGTCACATATAGATGTTCGGTACAGCCAACGCGATCAAGCGGCAACGTGAATATTTATTTCAGGACGGACATATCTCACGTCAGATTACTTCTATTATCCTGGCTACTAATCGGGCAGGCAAATCACGTTTCATAACCCAGATTATGTGCTCATTTTCTGTATCATGATTTGACATATGTATAATCGAATTAACTGCCGCTAGTGTCCCAACTGATACGATACCTTCTAATTGAACACACATAAAGCGTTATATCTTTTAACCTTTATGTCACCGGTGAATCTAGGTCTACCGCAACGTGAAACAGAAGAGGGGGGGTGGGGACTGATTCCGCCCCTACAATACATATTGTCTTCGCTGAAGCTTAAATCACTGTATCCTTTGTGCAAACGCTACCGGAAGACACAAAGAAAACATCTAAGTTGTCCGCACTGATGAAATCACGGTGAGACCATTTTCCCAGAAGACATTTTTCGTCCAATTTTTCCTTTGTTTTATTTCTGCGAGTTTCCTCGTAGAAGAAAAATGCGGAATAAATTATGATGCGATGATTATCACACATATGCCTGGCCGATAATCCAAAGACATCTTTCCGAATACTCTTAGCATAAACCCCATATAAACTGCGACTGAAGATAACTACGTGTAGATATAATATATCAAATAAATAATATTTATGAATAAGTTCTTGTGAAGAAATCTAATGTATTCAAGACCTTCGGGGTTTTTTTTTCAAAACGCATTTGTTGGCCAAGTATTTTCGAAGTTTTATTACAGATATTTTATGCTCAATTGTCTCAAAATAGGCCGCCTAATAAATTTCAAAACAAGGTTTTAGAACAATTTGGAACACTTCTATACGAAATAAAGCTATATATGTCAGCAAATCTGTCACTGGGTGAATTGCAGTCACCAAGGGAGAGATTAAAATTAGCAAACCAGCCAACAGCATCGATGGGTGAACGGATGTTTCCTTTTTCTAGCTGAGATGCCCGAATTTACAAAATAATGTCAAATGTACTGTTGAAAGAGCTCGCAAAATAAAACTCACAGGGCATTAGCGGAGGAATATAGAGACTTTATAATGAATCTGTTGTCGATGACATTACACTGATGAGCTAAGGCCATCCCGTTCCCTAGGCTACCAATAATGTTCAAGATAACGGGACGCCTTATTAACATCCAGGCTTTGTGGAGAATATCAGATTAGACTAAGACTCTCACACACATTTTTCATATCCTGAAGGCTTGTGATATTTTCTGATAAAATGGGATTCTCTTAGACGAAATTGTGAGTATGGTCGATAACTGCCAGCGCAGTCAATACTTGGATGGGTAATGCTGGGCTGATCAGAAGTAGTATACAAAGAGTCTTTAAGGTATTATTGACCTCAGAAATTTGCATATGACCTTTGTGACGTCATGTTTCATCCAATCAGAAGCGAGTATTGATGTCACGTGGTGTATGGTGGGTGGATGGTGGTGGTGGGTTTAAGATGGCGGCTGGTGGGTGGATGGTGGTGGTGGGTTTAAGATGGCGGCTGGTGGGTGGATGGTGGTGGTGGGTTTAAGATGGCGGCTGGTGGGTGGATGGTGGTGGTGTGTTTAAGATGGCGGCTGGTGGATGGATGGTGGTGGTGGGTTTAAGATGGCGGTTGGTGGGTGGATGGTGGTGGTGGGTTTAAGATGGCGGCTGGTGGGTGGATGGTGGTGGTGGGTTTAAGATGGCGGCTGGTGGGTGGATGGTGGTGGTGGGTTTAAGATGGCGGCTGGTGGGTGGATGGTGGTGGTGGGTTTAAGATGGCGGCTGGTGGGTGGATGGTGGTGGTGGGTTTAAGATGGCGGCTGGTGGGTGGATGGTGGTGGTGGGTTTAAGATGGCGGATTGTAGAAAAACGTATAAAAGGAGTCGATTTTTAGGGTAGGGGTGTATTGATTGCAATCTGACTTACCTGACCTGACCCGCCTGCCAGCCTTGCCTGTCTGTCTGCTTGCCTATCCGCTTGTATGAGACGAAAAGCATGAGACGTGGAGAAGATTTTCCCTGGGACCCAGCAGCACCTCCGGTTGAAGTCTTGCCTGAAGACGAGCGTGTGAGGGACATTTATCAACGTCACTGGGCTACCATACGCCATTGTTTTCACCGTGGCCGTCGTCTATTGGACTTGTATAACTTTCGGCTGCAGGACCTCACGTATCTGTCTACCTATGCCGAGAACATTTTCACAGATCAGGTGACAGCGTTCAAGTTGAATATGACATTCGGGTACATTTTACGGCACAAGGAGACGGATCAGGTGCGGTATTATTATCCCAGCAATAATACCTATGTGTTTGATCAGCCGTTCACGGTGACGGATGCGATTTCTCTGGAGCCACTCATCGACCAATTGACTACGTTGGATCCATTGGAATGGGCCCGGTTGCAACGCCCCAATACCCAATGGCTTGTGGAAATGGTGACCAACGTCACATTTTTCGTCACGAAAATGAGAGATCATCCTATCGGTGCTCCTGTACTACTACCCCCGTGGTTGCTTCGTCGAAAAGGCCTGTATGCATTAACAGCAGGGGTAAACGGGCCCTACAAAGACCGGACATGTCTGTTTCGGTGTTTGGCCGTGCATGTGGACGAGTGTAACCCCAAGTGTTGTGACAGAGTGGCCAATGACTATTGGGAACAGTATTTACAGCAGCAAGACTTGGATAAGCGGCACTTCCGTGGAGTATCGTTCAAGAATTTGGATGACGTGGAAACACTGTTCAACATCAATATCTTTGTATACCGATTACGATGCGAGGAGGAGGATACATTTGTGGCTGAATTGGTTCGTCGTTCAACAGAACGGTATGCTGCTACGATGAAAGTCAATGTGTTCGACGACAATGGCGTGAGTCATTTTTCGCTCATCTACAATATGAGCCAGTACGCTCAGTCTTTCAGTTGTGCCCAATGCCATCGGGTGTTTAAAAAGTCTTACAACTTACATCGCCACGAGAAAATCTGTGACAACAGTGTCAAGCGAGTATATCCGGGTGGTGTGTATCATAATGCACCTACTATTTTCCAGGAACTGGCCGATGAGGGTGTGATGATACCGGAGGCGGACCGTTATTTTCCCTACCGGGCGTGTTACGATTTTGAGGCCCTGTTGGAGCCCATGGACATGTTTTCAGCGAAAACGCAGTGGACGCAGCGCCATATTCCTCTGAGTGTCAGTATTTCCAGCAACGTACCTGGCTATGACGCTGCACCGGTGTGTTTCGTGTCCACGGGAGATTCCCATGAGTTGATCACCCGCATGATGGAGTATTTAGAGGAGGTCAGTGCGGCTAGTACAGAACTATTGGTGTCCAAGTTCCAGGACGTACTGGACCAGCTGGCCGATCGGATTCCTATACCGGGTGTATCGTTTAGTGACGATGAAGAGTCCGAGTCCGAGTCCGAGTCGGAGCCCGAGTCGCAGCCCCTGCAGTCGCAGGATGTGCCTTTACCGAAATCGTATGCGGAGAAATTGAAAGTGCGCTTCCTACAATATCTAGGTCAGTTACCGGTGCTAGGTTTCAATTCGGGATGCTATGATTTGAACATGGTGAAGGAATTTCTTTACCCCTACTTGGCCCACTCGAGTACCCTCAAGTCCTCAATACCCTGCATTTCCTGGATGTACGGAACTACTTAGCTCCTAATTGTAGCTATGATCAGTGGGTCAAGGCCTATAACTGTGCACAAACCAAAGGGAGGTTCCCTTACACGTATATATCATCGCTCGACCGTTTGCAGGAAACACAGTTGCCACCCCGGCACGCCTTCTTTGATGATTTGAAGCAAGTGGAATGTCCGGAAGACACGTACCGGGAACTACAGCAGGTATGGAACGATCAACATATGCAGACCTTGCGAGATTTCCTGATATGGTATAATAACCTAGATGTGGTTCCTTTCCTGGAAGCGGCCGAGAAAATGGTGCAACTCTTTCGTCGCCAAATGCACGTCGACATCTTCAAGGAGTGCTTGAGTTTACCAGGTCTGGCGCTTCGCCATCTTTTTCAAGAGTGTGCTACGTACTTCTCGCTGATACAGCAAAAAGATGCAGACATGCATGATTGTCTAAAGCAGAACATTGTGGGCGGCCCGAGTCTTATTTTTCACCGTTATCACGAGAAGGACGTCACTACTCTCTCCAGTGGAAAACCCTGTGCTAAGATCATCGGTTTCGATGCGAATGCCTTGTACCTGTGGTCGCTGGCCCAACCTATGCCCAGTGGCTATTATACACGTTGGTTGGCGGAAGATCGGCATTTTACACCGCAACGTACACCCTACAAGCATCTGGCTGATCAGTGGTTGGATTGGGAAGCCTATCGACGGGCAATTTATATACGACACCAGACCAACGCCACAGAGAAGCGCATAGGAGATCGTCGACTTCCCGTCGATGGGTTTGCCCTGGTGGGCAGCACACCCACCGTATTCCAATTTTACGGTTGCTATTGGCACGGCCACGAATGTCATTTCAGCGCTGGACGCTTCAACGAGCGACGTGGAAAAACACCGCAAGAATTACGGGAAGAAGTGGTGGCGAACGGTGATTATGTGAAAGAGAGAGGATACCATCTGATTGAAATGTGGGAGTGTGAATTTTACACGATGTGCCAGGCCCTGCCCCATTTACGACGTTTCCTAAAAGAGCGTGAGTACCCCTTGAGTCGTCGGCGACTTCTGAGTCTGCCACAGATGTTCGACGCCATTCGTTCGGGGGACCTCTACGGCTTTGTCGAATGTGATTTGCATGTTCCCGACACTCTCAAGCCTCTCTTCGCCCAGTGCCCTCCCATCTTTAAGAACACGCTGGTGGGTCGGGCTGATATTGGGGACACCATGAGGACCTATGCGGAGCAACACGAGTGTTTGCCTCAACCTCGACGGATGTTGATTGGTAGTATGTGGGCCGAGAAAATCTTGCTGGGCACGCCCTTACTGCAGTGGTACATGAACCACGGTTTGGAAATTACCCAAATATATCAAGTGATACAGTACGTACCCGACGCTTGTTTTGCGGAGAATGCCGACATCGTGACGTCGGCCCGTCGTCAAGGTGATGAATACCCGAGTGAGACCATCATCGGTGAATGTTGGAAGTTGACTGGCAATGGTTATTACGGAAAAACGGTTACGAACCAGGATAAGCACGTCAACGTGAACATTTGTACTACTGCCCAAGCCCGCAAAAAAGTGAATTCTCCTCTGTTTCGGTCCGTGGAGGTCATCGATGACGACACCTATGAAGTCACTTCAGCCAAGAAGACTATCCGTTACAACCTACCCCTGCAAATTGGATGTATGGTATATCAGGTGGCCAAGCTGAGGATGCTGCAGTTTCTCTATGATTTCATGGGTGTGTATTTTAACCCATCAGACTGGCAACTCATGGAGATGGATACCGACTCGGCCTACATGGCCGTCTCTAATGCGGATTGGGAGTCCCTGGTGAAACCGGAGTTACGTACCCAGTATGAAGCGGAACGGGACCAGTGGCTACCTCGACGTGACCATTACCAGTACGATAAGCGTACGCCGGGCCTGTTCAAGCTGGAGTGGAGTGGGGATGCTATGATTGGTCTCTCCTCCAAGACGTATTACTGTTACGGAGGAGACGGAGGAGGAGACGAAAATAAGTTTAGCTGCAAAGGGGTGAGCCGGCGCGATCCCAACATCGACAAAGCCTTGTACTTGAACGTGCTGCAAAGCCAGGCCAGTGCGAGTGGTACTAACCGAGGATTTCGGGTGGTGGATCACCAGATGCGGACGTACATTCAGCAACGAGACGCCTTTACTTTCTTTTACCCGAAACGAAAAGTGTTGGCCGATGGTGTGAGCACCACTTACTTGGACTTGTGAACAATGTCGAACTATAACTGTTGATACACAAATGTAAAAGTCAGGATGGCCGAGTGGTCTAAGGCGCCGGTATTAAGTGCTGGTCAGCGAAGAGCTGGCGTAGGTTCGAATCCTACTCCTGACAGAATTTTTTTGTACCTTAACCCTACTATTTGTGCCCTGTATTCTATTTGTACCTATTCTAACCCTTCTTGTTGACTTAAATAAAAAAAAGAAAGTCAAAACCCATCATTTTTTTGTGTTTTTTCATCAATTTTTTATTCAACATCAATGAACGTCAGAACAACAACGTCATAACAATAACGTGATAATAAAAAAACAAGTGGCCTGCGCGCGCACAGTACATTTAAGTTAACCAGAGAAATGGAGCATGCACATTAAAACGAGAGGCCATCCAGTCATAGACGAGGACATCACGGTCTTCGGCTTGACAATAATCATCAAACATGTGTACGATGGTGGGCATAGAATGTCCTCTACTCCGGTGAGTGAGATAAAATACACAGTACTGTCCGCACACACTACTCAAGGGTCCTTGTAATCTTTGAGTATTCCAACGCCACTTTGTAGTAGAGACGTCCATGAATTTCACCAAATCGGCATGTAGGGGTGCAAGTCCGTAGGAATCAAAGTATTCGCCTTGGCCTAGGGTGTCCACGTACACAGCTATCCAATGTTCACCGGGTCTACTCCCCGGGTCTGTATTCAGGATGTAGGCTGCTGGAGTGGAAGAGTGGGTGGGAAACACATTGCGTGGAAACACACCTCGAAAGGGGATCTTCGGATCTCGCTGGAGTATGCCCATCAGCTGCTCTGTATCCATGACTCTAGCTGGCGTAGTCACACAGCACGTTTCTTTGCTGATCCACGCTGATGACGTTATCAAACTCGGCGTAGCAAATCACGTTAATGGTGTGGGCTAGAGGGACGGCGAAACGCAGTTCCAACCGTAGGTTTCCTTTCTTCAGCAAAGCCAGTTGATGATCGTGTTCCAAGGTGGGGGTGAGGTCGAAGGCGAACAATGTGTACCCATGGCTAATGTTTTGTCGACTGATGGTATTGCCTTCGTCCTGGTTGTTTTGTCCTGTGGCTGTAAACAGGTTCAGGTAGGTCCGCACATAGTTTTCGTTAGCAAAGTCCGGTTGTAATGGACGGGCTGGAATTTGATGGCCGGCCACGTGCAGTGCCACAAAGTTGAGGTTGAAATGTTGAAATTGGAACGGATTCTCATCCCACTGTCCATTGAAAGCGGTGTTGGTCACACACGCCAGGGTAAGACGTTTAGGGAGATCCCCTAGAAATAAATTTTCACGATTGGTCATCATCGTACCTGATGGCACAGAGAATACCTTGGTCTGTACGCGTCGGATGGGGTACAGGGCTGGTTTTTTCGATAAGGCTTCCATGTGACTCAGCAACACGCCCTGTTGCAAATCTACCGTACGGACAAACAGGGCTGCATCTTCAATGATGATGTTGTATTGGTTACCATCAGCTCCAGTGGCCATCAAGGCGAACGTGGGTGTGGAACGGATCAACTTGATCTTGATGGATACACCGTTCATCATGTAGCGGTCTTGCAGGAACAGATCGGCGTGCAGTCGTCCCATCATATCGATGGACTTGCTTTTGGCTGCCATGTTTTTGCGCGTGATGAACCCATTATTGGCAGCGAGCACGCTGTTCATGGCTCCGGGTGTATCCCTGTAGTACAGCGCAGCTTGTAAGTGTGATTTTTTGGCATCTTCGCCGTACGACAACAGCGTCTCCATGTAGGCTCGGTACGGGTACGTATTGGTGGACGTACTGATGAGTATATCGTTCAGACCTATATCCACCTGTTGGAACAAGGAGTGCAGCCAAAGATTCACCGGGCCTACCACCGCATCGTCCGCTATGGGCGTCCCGTCGTTGTCCATTATTTTGGCTTTCACGTACAAGTACGTGTGGGCTAAATCCAGGTAGGCCGTATCTTTGTTTTCAATGGTAAATTCCAGGGGGCCCATTCCCGTCAGGCTAGCCAGGGGTCGATGTTCTACCCAACGTCCTTCGGCTACACTGGTTTGGGTGGGTGGAATAGTCCACAAATCCAATTCACTGTTGGTAGACGGACACGACTCGGAGTGAATGAATGCCATTATGCGAAGATGTCTCTCCTACTACTCCTCTTCTTCTTCGTCCTGGTCTTAGTCCTCTGGTGTGTGCGTCGTCGGTGTGTTGGACGTCGAATGACTCTTCGCTGTGTCGGAGTTTGTCTTTTAAGGGCTTTGGCGATCAAGACGCTGCCGGCTTCTTTAGCCCGTCGTTTGAAGGCTTGTCGGGGTGCTGTGCCTCCCATCACATCACCGGCCACGCGCAATCCACTGCGTACCGCTTGTTTCCCCACCGCTTTGACACCCCGTGTCACCAAGGGTAAAAACGTTTTCACAATGCTGCCCAGTATGTTCCCCAATCCGTGACCTCGTTGCATGCGTGCACCGCTAAACATGGGCAAGCCTCCTCCCGTTTGTTTCTTGTAGTAGTCGGCATAGCTGGGCGTATGGCACTGGTAAGGCACGTACATTATACGAAGTGAGGAGAGCGGACTTGTCGGAAATGAAGTGTCAGCACCACTTTTCCTCGTTCGAATGCGATCGGGCGTCCCGTGTCATCTCTTATATCCACCGTGATCGTGTTCATATCGGTATGTCGTACATGCAGGTAGATTATATGGTTGAAACTCTGGTTGACTTGATCGCCATACGTCTTGCTAATGGGCACCACCCGTAACAGAGGTGTGTTCACATCACGCACAATATGGCTGTCCACTGCGTCCGAGTAGACGTACAGTCCGTACATACCTACTTTCATATCCATCAAAATGGTACCGTTGTCAATGGTGGGACCCGTGTAGACGCTGTCAGGCAGCCGTAACATTTGCTGTAGTGTAGGACTGAGTTTCACAGCCACGTTAGGGCTCAGCATGATACAGCTCTTGTCGTTGTGTACGTTGACATCGAAGAGCACGTGTTTCTTGAAGGGAAAGGCTTTCAGGGGTCTTGAATTATTCGTGGTCTCCCGTAGAGCCTTGTACTCCAACAAGGTCATCAGACCCTCTTTGAACTTCTGGGGCGTATCGTATTGGCCTTCGGGGAGAGTCAGTTTGTAGACTTTACCTTGGTAGGTCACTTCGTACCATACTTCTTGGTCTTGTACGTTGTACCATGAGTAAGGGTATTGAATATCCACCAGTCCACATTCCCACCGTCCAGGTAAATGTAACGGTTGTGGTAATTGAGTGACATACTTGGTCAAGGTGTTGTCAGGAAACACTTCGAGTGAACTATTACTGGGCAACGTCAGGTAAAACATGACGACTGAGTTGTTCTGGCTTCTGCACCGGGTTTTTATAGGGGTTATTAGTAGGGTTCCCAGTAAGGTCCCCAGGCCTTGGGCGCCTTACCTCGGCGTTGTGATCGTCGCGGTGACTTAGATCGGGTAGGTCCCCGTCGTGGTTGTGGTATTTTGGACGGCGGTGACATGGAGGCCCAAGAAGAGGAGGAGGGTGGAGGTGATGGTTGGTGTCGGGTCGGTTGCTGCATAAAGGCCCAACGGTTAGGATTCCCTACCAATTCTTGAGGGGTGTGTATGTCTTTTAATCCCTGAGCAAAGGCTTTCCAGCCCGGTGGATTAGAGTGTTTGCGAGAACGTACCATATCGTTGATCAAATCGGTCATATGAGACCCCGGCACCACTTGGTTTCGAATCAGCAGTTTTCCTTCAGCGTTCCAACCCATATCGGAATTCTGTTTCACCCGGTCCAACAATAAACGTGCCTTGGTCTTGAAGGCTTTAGGCACACTGGTCAACACTTCCTCTTCCAGCTCAGGTGAAGGTGGTGATGGGGGTGTGGGCGTTGTGGGTAGTTGTGGTGTACTACTACTACTATTCCCTCTATATTGATCCATAAACGTCTGGTACTGGTTCAGCGTATGATGGTAGAGTTGAATTTTCTCGTGATCGGGTAGTCGACGTTGGAGTATACTATTCATCACTTCATCCAGAGACTGCAGTTGTTGCACTGTGGCAGGTACGGGATAGGGTGATTGCAAACTCTGTAACAGTCGAGGTTCCACCAGCATCATTTTTTTCGTATGGTCCATGGTTTTAGCGTCCCAAGATGGAACCGAGTAACGGTCCCAGTACAGTAGCGGCTAAGGGGGCGAGAAGTGCGCCGAGAAATCCACCTCGCTGTAACACCTGTTTCTTTTTCTTGACACTGCCCGTCTTCTTCACCAACGTTCGGAGACCCGCCTTGTGCCGTTGCAATTTCCCTTTCTGCAGAGGACTGAGTGGAACATTGCCTTTTAACACATTATGTGCCACTTCACACAAACACCGTACCAAGTCGGGATCCGCCCCGCGCACCAGGGCCCGGCCCACCTCCGGTGGCCCGCTGCGTAATACGCGCAGGGCCGGCGCGTGCTTGCGTATCCGTGCAGACATGATGATGAATCACGGCTAGAGTGGATTGTCTTCTTCTTTTATCTTTTATCTTTTATTTGGGTGTGTACACCGTCTGCACCTCGCCGGGAAAAATGAGGGTACGCAATCGAAGGGTGGAGGGAGTGTCTTGTTTCAAGTCGATGAGTAGATACCCGTGAGCTGGTTGGGTAGCATCTTCAAAGGCTTCTCGTACAAAGGCCGTGTTTTTAGGGTACATCTGTTGGGCCAGGTGCGTAATTTGGGAAGCGTCTCTGGGGTTTTTAAATAACACCACATACTGAGCATTCAAACTAATGTTCCTGTGCTCTTTGTTCTTACTGAAGAGATTCTGCACGATGTAGATGATGCTCAACCGACGATGATGGCTTCCTTTGGTAAAGAGACGGGTGATTCGACTGTCCGTTTCCGTCATGAGATCGTCCATCACCACCAAGGTGTCTTGGGGTGTATCCTCAGGGGGTAAGCCTTCCACTAAGGTGAGTCCCGGGACACGTGCCAGTTCCTCGTACGCGGGTTGCCAAGCTCCATAACACCACAGGATGCGAGCTAGAGGCGGTGAAATGAGGGCTGACCCGTGCTGGATGAGACGCTGAACGAAGTGTGTTTTTCCCGACCCTGTCGGTCCAGCGATGAGACACGTGAAAGGATGCTGCCACCGAGGATCCATAGTTTTTTTTATTTTATTTTTTTAGTTTTTTTATTTGGTGATTTGCGCTCGGCGTTTAGAAGCCCACCACCGTTGTCGTGGATCCCACCGGGGATCGTAGTCGAATGGGTACCGTTGTCGTGGTAAACGTGATTCACGGGGATCCACTGCAAATATTTTTAGCGTCGTGGTGTTGGTGGTGGTGGGTGTACTAGGTGTTGGTGGTGATGGGGTGGAAGGGACGTCGCTTCTCAGGGGTGACGGAGGATCACGTGGAGTCGTAGTACGGGGCGTGGTCGTCGTGGGTGGCTGGATGTAGCGGGCAAAGGGTAACGTGGTGATGGATGGAGTAGACGGTGTGTGAGTAGACGGCGTGGTAGACGTAGGTGTCTGGGTTGATACGTGGCGGTACCTTTTTGACGTCTTGGATGG